>CAJNYU010000545.1:114905-134052 GCA_905331475.1 Rotaria socialis | reverse complement strand
ATATAAATTAGCACTCCTAGATACGAGATGAATTTTGTTGTTAGTACTAACCCCTACTATTTTATGTTTTGATACACTCTTAAACTTTTAGCATATGCTAAAACAAAATAAAATAAAATATATCAAGACAGAGATGCACGCAATATATTAAATCTTTTCAAATGCACTATTGATTACAGCAGACTCTCTAATTGCCCTTTTAGCTAGAAAAAAATTCGATAAGCATTGAGTAAAATAAACACTTCTTAACAACGGACTAGTCATGAGGTGTCCAAAAGATGCTTCAGACTAGTCAATACCGTTTACGTCAGTTTGTTTCTCATTTTCTATGCACGGATGCGAGTCAATATATAAGTTTAGACTATATATACTTACGGCAGTCTATTTCAGTATCCTAGTCTCCCGTCATGATGTCCGTCATATCTCGAACACTGTCGGGCTGGATGTTCAAATCCACTGTGTAACCTCTGTTTTTAATCTTCTTACTAGTCTGGACTAGGTCAACACACAGCACGGACTAGACATGACTGGGCTCAAGGACATTTCAGACTAGTACAGACGTGTTTGTAAGACATTCCTCATTAAGCTGACTAGACAAGACGAGTATGCAAGACGTTTCAGACTAGACTAGACGGCAGCTGCCGACATTTCTGACTTGTCACGTCGGCAGTCTCCCTTCGTTTTTTGCTTACTTGGGTTTATACTTTGTTCTATTCATAGCTATGACATAAGTATTCTGTAAAATTCGCTGTTTTTTTCTTTATACAATTTGTTTTTTTTAAGTATAAATCTAATGCAATATGATGGCACTGTTAGTTACTATGTCGATAGGCACTCGAAAGATTCGATGATTATATTTTAGAACTAAAATAAATAGAAAAAAAAACATGAAAGCAAAATGTATCGGTATTGAAAAATGATAAATACTATCGTTTGTATAAATATGTGCATAAGACTGTCAACAAAAATGTTGATTGGATACTTTCTTTACAAATACATCATTTAAAGCGAATGCAAGCAACAAGAAAAAAAACTAAACTTCAATTACATATAAAATATTTGCGTTTCATAAAAGTTAAAGTAATCAGAACGAACAAGAAGGAAATCGAACTCATTTATCATCAAACCAACAAAAAATTATTATCACAATCATTTTCTATATAGAAAACATTATTCAAAATGTTCATGATAAAAATATGGATGTTTCTATTAATTCCATTAATCTCAGGTAAACAACTAAATATCTTCTTCTAGTTATTGATAGTTTCGTTCGAACTTCCTATTTTTAATAACTCAGACGTAGATCTGAGTTTCTCATATAAAGAAACGCTAAGAAGCAAATGTTGATACGTTAGTCTAATATGAATAATTTTAATAGTTGATGGGCGAGCTCTTCGAAAACAACGACAGACAATGACAAATACATTAGGACAAGACACCAATAACTTTTTTTCCAATGGGTACAATGTCATACGTGACAGTGTGGTTCCAGTAATCAGTTCTAATGTGAATCAATTTTCTCAAAATTGGGATCGATATAAAGAAAATTTCGGTCAAGGTATAAATCAGATTAGTCAAAATTGGGATCGATACAAACAAAATTTCAATCAAGGACTTAATCAAATAACACAAGGCTGGAATCAATTCACACAGAATTTCATCCCACAGTATCCTTATCGTAATAATAACTATGCATATAATCGTGATCGTGAGTGATTTATACGAAGAATTGCTTCTTTTTTTTTTAAATCTAATTTCGTCTTCTAGGATATGGTTATAATAATCAACAATATCCTTATTCAATGAACTATAACTATAATTTTCCTTCAAATATGTACCAAAATAATCTGGGAAGAAATGAAAATCCATATGCAGCAAATAATTATGCTAATTCTATTGGATCACCAAGAGAAAATGTTCCATATTATTCGAGTAACTCAGGTCGACAATGGTATCAAAACTTAAATGGACAACAACGTTTTAATGGACCAATAGCATCTAACGCAATGGTATACACTGATCAACGAACAGGTTTTCGACGCAGATAGTTATATTTATTATAAGCACTATCTGATTCAAAAGAGTAACATTTTACTGTCTGAATTTCCATTTATATTCGCTAAGCATTTCATTGTTAATCACCTTGAAAAACTAATCTATTTTCAATATATGTATCAATTAATTAGAATAAAATAATATCATCAATGAATTATGAATTCATTTGATAACATAGAAAAAAAATAAGGAAATTTGTATGTTATAAGCATAAACTTAAATGAATAATAATAATTTTCATCGTAAATTAAAAAAAAAAGAATGAAGTTATATTAAGAAAGTGAATATTTATGAAAAAATTTTAGGTCATTTTCTCTCTGATAAAAATTCTCGTTTTATTAGTATAATAGAAATTAATTCATTTTGGTTATTCCTACAAATCTTAAACAATTATTTTTATATAAACTTCATGTACGTTCTCATAATTATGACGATATATTAATTTGAGGTATCAGTTAAAAAAGAGAGAGATCTCTCGATTGAAAACAAAAGCTAATAAAAAAATGAATTTTAAAAAGATGCTCAAGTTTTATTGTTTAATAACAAAATCAAAATTTTCTCTCTTCTCATATTTGAAACTTTAGAAATTATTTGATATTACGAATATTTTATCAGTATGAAACAGTAGAAACATCAAGAATGAACCTAAATCTTTTATATATTGTTATGCTTTAATAGACTGGTTCACTTTGTAATATATATGTTGAGTATTTACGAGTTTGTTCTTCATATAACTTTATCTACATTAGCTAAACACATAATTATTTCTATAAATAAAAATTTTTATAATTAGAATCAATTATATATGATCTGCAAGTAATGCTATTTCCTGTTAATAATTTTGAAATTTAGTAAAATATATAAGAATTAAATTTAGAAAAGTAAATTCTATTGATTTATTTTTTATAAAAGCGCTTCAGAATAAATAATTGAATAAGAATAATTGTTTAATTATTCTTTTGAGTTGATGCTAAATATTTTTCCATAATTAAATCCCATACATTAATCGGTGGATATTTAACTGGTTTATCTTTTGAACAACATGTTGGTATACATCGAACGATTTCATTTGGATTTATTTGACAAAAAGAAGCAATACTTTGACGAGTTGGATATAAATCATTTTCTATTTTAGATGTTGGTGAAATAACACGATGAGGTGTTGACGTCCAATGATCATTTGTCCATCGAGACATTAAATCACCTAAATTAATAACAAAACTATTTTCAATAAAAGGAACATCGATCCATTTTCGATCTAAACGATTTTGTACTTGTAAACCTCCAATAGAATCTTGTTTCAATATTGTAAATGACCCATAATCTGTGTGTACACTTGAGCGATATTGATTTTCTGGTAATGGTACAGAAAAAGAAGGATAATATAATGAACGTAAGGCTGAACGATGTTCATTTATTTTATTATTAAACCAATTCTCATCTAAATTAAGTGCTAAAGCAAATAAATTGTATAAATGCTTAGATTGATTATGACACTTTTTATAATAATTTAACCAAATCGAAGGCATTGCCAAAGGTGTTCTTGGCCATCGTATTTTCCCATCATGTTCAGGACCTATAGAAAAACTTTCTTTTACATCTGATAATAAAAATAAAGAAGATGATTTATCATATCCACGAGATAAATTCTCATCATTTAATCCATTATAGCCATACGGATAGTCTTTTGAACCAGATATTTCACGTTTTATTGATAGAGATTGAAGAAAAAATTCTTTTGATATTTTCATCATATCCTGTTGAATGTTTTCCTCAATTGAATGTCCAATGATAAAAAAAACAATATCTTGACATATATTATCGATCTGTTTAGCTAATTCCTTACGGTTTTTTCCATTATCATACGAATTAGCTAAATCTATAATTGGTATTGATGAATTTTTTGTTGAATATTGTGATATAAAATTAATCTTTTTAAAATAATAATTTGAATGTAGTATTCCACAAGATTTTATCATCATATATTTCTTCAAACGACTAATTAGAATAAAATAACATTAGATGAAAGTCGAAGTTAGAATGGATGCTTGTTTTAAATGATGCTCTGCATTTTTTTTAGACTTATCAACTCGATAACGGTAGAAACTCATCTTTGTTTCTTTTTTTTTGTTTCGTTTCCTTTCGTTTTGTATCAATATCTTTTATAGAGATAAGACAGAAAAAGGCATTATGCAAACGAAAATTCTCTATCGATATAGAATAAATATCCGTAGTGTTTTTTTTGTTGTTGCTCGCATCCATTTTTTTCCTGCATATTAAGAGATCAGTTAGTCTATATGTAAATGAGAATTAAAATGATCTATTATTATGCGACAAAACATAGTTCAAATTTGAGATTGAAACTAAAATTGTATGGAAATATTTCAGGGTCTTGATAGTCATTTTTCAATAGTGTTTAAATGCTAATGAAATCACATGATACAATCGTATTCGTTTCTAAACATTGAAGAAATCTAATTATTTTATTTTCTAGTCAAGATTCAATTCAACTAGATGATGCACCACCGGCATGTCCATTTCCCGCTGGAATAGTTATAAATTTTTGTTCTTTCATTTTCTTTACGTTTGAACAGATCGGACAGTTGAGATCTTGTTCATTTGGAAATCCAGTTGTAGAATAGCTACCATCAAACATCGATAAATTGATTTGTATCCAATTATGAAACGATTTATTGTTATCGGCAGTCAACCTTTTAATTTTCATCATATATTGCATCCATGTATTGACAACTAAACAAGATCCAGATAAGCAAACACCGATCCAACTGCCAACTGTTCTTGTCGGAAATGATCTATCTTTCGGAATGAATTCAATTGATTGATAATTCTCTATATATTGAGGTAATAATAATCCAACGAGTTTTTCTTGATAGAGAGGCATAAATAATGTCGAAAACTGTGTTGGTGAAATGACGTCAATTTTCAATTCCTGTAGACATTCTTCTATGATTGATCGAGACTTTTCACCTGATATGCAACAGTTTTCTTTGAGAAATGATGAAATATCGTTGAAAATTTCTAGTTCTTGATTTGTAAATTTAAATGAATCATTAATAAGATTAACACATGCCCAACACGAATCATTTAATAAACCTGAATATAAATTAATATCAATATTATTAGCGTATGTCGAGCCAGATATGTAGATGATACCTAATGATTTACATAATGAATTAACTGCATAATCAAAAACAGCTCCATAATCTATATTATTGAAGATGACTGTCGATTTCTTAGCTATTTCAACAACACACGACCAATTTCTTACAGCATCTGTATGATAATAATGTATATTAGTTCTTAAATTGTGTATTTCTTTCAAATGTTGAGCTGCTGTTTCTACCTTAGATCTACCGATATCGGTAACACTAAATAATATTTGTCTATTTAAATTCGATGCTTCAACATAATCCCGATCTAATAAATGAATAGTATCGATGCCCATTCTCACCAGACACATGGCAATGCTACTTCCAATACCACCAACACCTAAAACAAATGCACATTGTCTTTCGATTAAACATTGTTGGAAATCTTTCATAACACGTTGTCGATCAAAGACATCACCAGGAGTTTCCAGAGGTGGCTGTTGTCCTTCCACTACTATGTAATCTAATTCAAATTTACTAGTGGCATTCACTTCAACTGTAGAATCCATGAGTTAGTAGTTATTACAAAAATGAAAGAAAAATTTTCAAAGAATAACAAGAGAAACATCTCATTTTTCATCACAAAAAAACAACATGGTGAAAAACAATTTTGACATTCGAAAAAAAACGAAACAGTAATTACTGGTAACTTGTGCAATCTTTTCTTTGCTATTTCTGTTTTACCAATCAAAAAAAAAGCAATTGTGCTCAGCATATTTGAATAATTGCTTTCATTGGTACAAAATATGACTGGTAAGCAGCCAGAGAATGATACATAGTGATTGACAATTTGAATCCGTTTATTTTATGTTTTACCCGAGTTATTAAAACATCTTTTTTAATGTCTACTGAATAGTCGCTCAATCGAAAATGAATTGTTATTTTCACATATTTATTATCTTGTAATTTATTCTTTTCCGGTTCAACCTAAAAAAAGAAAATCAATAAGATAGATCAGTTTCACAGAAGAAATCTTACATTCTGATATTAATTGCTTGATTGTCAGTTTTGTTGATTAAGACAGATACCAGATAACTGATCAAACATTTACTTTAACTTTGATGTTCTTATGAGATTTAATATTGATTCGATTTCTATCTTTTAAAAATACATTCGTAAAATATTTCAATTCTAATGAAGATTATAATTATCATCACAAGAGACTGTTATACATATATTAGAACTTTTCTTCTTGTTTTTCAACTAAAGAATTCTTAGATTGAGTGCAAAATAAAAAAAGAGATATCAATATATTGACATAATGACTCAAATTTTGATGTTTTCTGAATGATTATTTATGACTATGTGACAAGAAACTAATCTGTGAGAATAGTTCAATAGATGGAAAATAACATGTTTTTTTCTTCAAAATACTTACGTGATTATGTATAAATAGAGAATGACATAATGACACATACATTTGGTTTAGAAGACTTAATCCTAAAGTTAATGCAGCATAAATTATAAAATAATTTCACTAGCAAAATAATCAAACAAACTTGAAATATAGTTGAAAACATTTCATTTTTTTAAAAGTAAGAGTACTCATATTATTGTCATGTGTTCTTACTCTCATTCAGGACTCAAGAATCGTGAGTCACTGAACACATTTTTTTCTTCCTTCTCTATTCTTCTTTCATAACTTGGTCATATATCGCCGAACTTAATCGGTTTGTTCTTCGTCAAATTAAGTCGTCATAACATGATCGTGAAATTTATCTTGTTCTAGAATCATATTTATTTTCGTCATCGAAATGTACGTGCGTATACGGTCTATATATTCTTATATAAAAGACGAACTTTTTCTGTATCAGATTCTTATTTTTATTATTCACTCTCCAATACAAAACTAATTTGATAACATTTCTATGACTTGTCGTATCGTATCATATAATATTCTAGCACCTATTCTTGGTAATCGACCAGAACATTATTTTAAATGTCAATTGGAATATCTTCAAATCGATCATCAATGGAATTTAATTCAATCTCATTTAGAACAAGAAATAATGCAGAATGAAAACACAATCATCTGCTTACAAGAATTGACACTTACGATTTTACCTAAATTTGAACTATTTTTTCGTCGAATGAATTACACATTCTTTCATAATCTCTATGGTGAACGACGCAAAGATTACATGGGTGTAGGTATGGCAATCCCGTATTCCATACAACTGAATTCAATATCTATTATTAAAATCGGTGATCATATACGTTCTATGAGTAAAGCTTTTGAAAAACAAACAAATCTATTTACATGGAAATGGGATTTCTATCAACTTGTTAAGAGTAAACTTATAGAAGTTGTATCTGATTCATGGGAAACTGCCATGAATAGAACTAATACTCTTATTTGTGTACAAATAACTATCAATAATAAATCAATATATATTGGCACGTATCACATGCCTTGTCTTTATAAAGAGCCCGATGTCATGCTGATTCATGCTTCCATGGTGAAAGATTTAATGTTTCAATTAGCAGGTGGCCAAGATTTTATTCTAGCAGGCGACTTCAATATCAAACCATGGGATCTTTGTTACAAACTTTTAACAGAGAAAGATTATGTTGGTTGCAATATGCCAGAATCTAGTAGTTATGAAATATCTTATCGTTCCAATACTGAACTAGTATTGAAGAGTGCTTATCGTGAGAAAAACGGAGCTGAGCCTATGTATACAAATTTTTCTCATACGCCACCATCACCTAATTTTTGTGCTACATTAGATTATATATTTTTCAACGGTTCTCTTACGGTGGAAAAAGTATTAGAATTACCTGATCATCCTTCTGGTGATTCTTATCCTGATGAAACGCATCCATCGGATCATCTGATGATTGCAGCAACATTTCGATTATAAAATTTTTGAGAAAAGTCATTGTATTGATTTATGTTTTGATCTCATCATGAAAATAAATTCATTCTTCAACTGAATATTTCTTATTTTTATATATGTCAAACATTTAAATTCGATTTATATATTAATTCCAATTCTTGAGTTCCAATTGATTGGAACCGATCGACATCAACACGAATAGAGTAATGACTTTTTCTTCTGAACTTCAACGAAAGAACATTTGAATTAGCGAATTAGAATCTCCAAATAATACTCTTTTACAGATTAAAACGAGCATAATTTGTGATTTCACATGAAAAAAGTTCATGATCAATTGTACATAGAAACGTAAATTAATCTTTCTACAGAATTTGAATTCATCAGAAAAAAAAAAGATTATCATAATTTATTTCTATAATAAGACTCTACGTAGATATAATCTCATTTATAACTTCAATACATATTTCGTTCAATACTGTTAGTTGTAATAAAGATAAAACACAGCCAAGTTTTTGTTTTAGAATGAAACATCATGATATAGAAAATTAACTACAGGAACAATGTGTGTTTACTGTTGCTTTCCTGTACATTATACTATCACGTAAATTAATGATGGAAAGTTCATTTTCTATGCTTGAAATAATCTTGAGCGTAATTTAATTATCAGGCTCTACCAATAACAGTTGGTATAGTCAGATAACATCTCAGAGATGCCATAATATCCTAACACTGGGTATCGTCGACATACCAGTCACGATATCCATTCAAGTGGATATCTAAAATGAATACTAAAATGAATACCCATGTTCCTCATAGCTGAGGAATTTCAGTGCATTTGGTGTAACGAGAATGGGTATCCATTTTTATATATTCTCAGAGCTGAGGAATTTGAGTGCATTTGGTGTAACGAGAATGGGTATCCATTTTTATATATCCTCAGAGCTGAGGAATTTGAGTGCATTTGGTGTAACGAGAATGGGTATCCGAAATGGATACCCTATTGTAAAAATACGTGACTTTATAACTATAAATAAGGAAACGTGATGCTATGTTAAAATTTATTGTATCCATGTAGTCAGCTTTATGCCAATGTTTATCGATATGTACAGATTTGTTTAATGAGCATTGCAGATAGCGCGCAATTCCAAGTAAATGTCCGTTGAAGAACTTCATTTTTACCTCATAACAATTTATTACGACTTTCATCAAAATCACTCACGGGACTTGGGTTGAAACTGTAGCATGCTGTGTAGTTGGTGTTGTTGTGGATCGTCACATGCATGTTATTTGAATTGTGGCTTATATTAATTTGTTTGAAGTAGGACCTGACAGTAGGAAAATTTCCGGTACCCAATCTCGTTACACCAAATGCACTCAAATTCCTCAGCTCTGAGGATACGTAGATGTCCATCCAACTGGGTATCCTATCTGGGTATTCATCTCGATACCCAAGTTGTGGATATTATGACATCCCTCTAACATCTGTATCTAATTTCTAGATTAACTATGCAATAGTTGAAGATGAACATTTCTTTTAAATTTAGATCATAATTATCTGCAGTACTGAAGTTGATACTTATGTATATACTTTCATTTCTCTGCGAGTTTATGTTTACAAACATAAACTCTCGAAGCATTATCAAACAGTTTATTGTTGATACCATATCTATTACTTCACTTCGATCTAAATCTTGTCATTGACAATTTCATGTAAAATGTTTTCAATCATTAGTCATTATAGAAAAAACATTTGAAAATCTCTCTAAGCGTTCGTTGAATCTCGTTCATTATCTAATAAAAAAATAATTACAGTATTATCCTAAAGAAAAATGAAAAACAAACTATTTTTTCTGAATTCGACCATAAAATATGTTTTTTTTCTTTTATTTTATCATGAAAATAAATAGTGATAAAGATAAGTAAACTCTTATTACTTTTATTCTGTGTAGACACAATTCGAAAATGTCTTATCATCAGATATACACATCTCATTAAACGTTTTATTAAAGAAAAAATAAAATACATTTGTCCTTTGTTTTTTTTTTATATCTATGGTTGTAGAAGCAAAAAATGTCATAATGAATTTTTTTTGTCAAATCTTTACTGACTATCTCCATGTCATGGTAGAGTCGATAATCCAAATATTGAGTCTGAATATGATTGTGCTCTTCGAGCCTTTACAATTGAAATGGCTGGATATATTGCTCATGCATTGCCGAAAACAAATTGGACAGTACTCAGTCAAAGTGCTTTTCAAATGAATCAATGTAATAACATCTCATATAATACTCATCAACCATTAAATAGAATTGAATCATTCAAGATTATACAAGAAATGAAAACAACAAATTGCTATCATAGAGTTTTTGTATATGATTCAAACGGAAGCGATCTGTTCGATGGTACATTCGAACGACCAATGAAAACTATCCAAACAGCCGTATCTCTTACACGTATTTTGAGAACTGTTCACGACAATGATAAGATATTATGTATCACAATACGTGGAGGAATCTACTATTTAGATACAAATGCTACTACAACAAGTAGTCAAATTGGTGCAATTACATTAACAACTAATGATAGTAATCTTGTGATTGAAAACTATCAGAATGAACATGTTATATTGAATGGTGGTACATTATTAAAATTACAATGGTCTGTTCATGTTAATACATCACAGGGTGGTACAATAATGAAAGCTCAAATACCATCATGTATCAATCTTGAACAATTCAATGAATTATATATTGATGGTAGAAGAGCGATTGTTGCTAAATATCCAAATGGTGATCCTTCTATATAAGGTTTATATGCAAAAGATCCAGGTTTTTCTTACAACGTAAGTAGATGGCTTCCACCTACTTTTAATAAAGGTGCTTCTGTTTTTAATTCACCGAGTAACTTATGGAGTACAGATTCACCACCTTATGATAATAATTATGTTGTTCCTCGTGGTCTTATTGTCAACAATGGTGCATTGCCTCATATTGGTAATTGGAGTAAACCTACGACTGGTTTTGTGCATGCTTTTCATTCTGACTATTGGGGTAGTTGGTTTTTTGAAATAGCATCGATCAATAGTACACAAAATACCATTGTGTTCGGTCGAGGAAGTTTTCAGGAAGCACGTGGTGCAGCAAGTGGTGGTGCATTTTATGTTGTAAATATATTTGAAGAATTTGATTCACCCAATGAATGGTTTTTAGACAAAGATACTCGAACACTTTATTTTATGCCAAACGAAACTATGCCTCAAGTTTTTGTAATAAGTCAAATTTCTTGTCTTATATCTATTAGTGGTAGTAGTTTTCAAAATTCTGCTGAAAATATATCTATTCAGGGTTTAACATTAACAGAGACTAGTCATACCTATATGAGAGATTATATGGTACCGAGTGGTGATGATTGGGCTGTTCATCGAGGTGGTACTTTATATTTAATAAATACGAAAAATATTACTATTACACGTAATATATTCATACAATTGGGTAGCAATGGTATGACATTGATTGATTACAATTATGCTACATCGATTATGTTAAATGAATTCGTATGGTTAGCTGATTCAGCGATTATCCTTGTTGGTAGTACGAATGGCATCGACGGTTTTAGTGTAACAAGTCAACCTGTCAACACACTCATACAGTCAAATCTTATACATGAAACCGGTATTTATATTAAGCAATCATCACCAGTATTGATTGCTGTGAGTCGAAGTGTGTCTATTATCGGTAATCTCATGTTTAATATTCCACGAGCAGCAATCAATGTAAATGATGGTTTCTATGGTAATCATACTCTTAGTTGAAATATCATATTCAATACTGTTCGAGAAACAAGTGATCATGGACCTATCAATACATGGGATCGACAACCATTTTTAAGCGATGCAGTACAATCAAGTTTACCGTCAGTTTGGCAACATAAAAGTTTCATTCATCACAATACTCTTTTCAATAATTACAATTCATTTTATCCGATCGATCATGATGATGGCAGCTGTTTTTATGAAGATAGCGATAATTTTCAAGTATATGGTGACAAGAAACATTATTTGGGCCATTCGCAACTCGATCATCAAGAAATTAATGTATATCCTGATACAAAATCCAGTCAGGGTACAGGTGTATGTATTGCAGATCAAGCACCTTCACATGGCTCTAGTAGTTGGAATGAAACTTGGATTGCAAACACTTTTATACTCTACACAAGTCCAATATTTGGTATTGCAATACAGATGATCTTTTGTAACATATTTAGCATTTAACAAAATATATATTTCACCGGGAACAGAAGTGACATTCGCATGCATGGTCAATGGTAGTAGTACATATCTTAACTTAGAGCAATGGTAATCATACGGGGTTGGATATTGGTACCATAGTTCAGACAGTACCTGATATTAAAACAATTATTCAATGGGGTCGAGAAAATGTTGCAATCAACAATTTAATCCTGAAAGATCACAAATTATGATAATGTACTACAGTGTGATATCTTCGTTTATAATAGTTCATGTAAATTCTAGAGGAAAACAAAACAATTCGTATTATTAAGTAGTATTTACAGTCAGCGATGATTACCTTGTTTTCATTGATACGAACAATAAAGAATATGAAATAGATAGAAGTAAGACACTCTAGATTCATAGTACACATTAGCATCATCATCAGTCTATTTTAATTCACATGCAAATATCAATACTCAATACAATAGGATGTTTTTGTAGAATTGTACTGATTTGAAAGGTTAATACAACATTGCTTTTAGAAATATATTGTTTTGTGAATATATATGAATGTCAACAGCTACGTATTTGCTTATTTCTTTGTTGAAAGATACTTGCCTATATTTTTTTCGTACGATAATCATCAACTGATAGTGAACTCGATTTCAATTGTGCATAGATTCTATCAAAAGTACCATTTCGCTATAAACGACTTCAATAAAGTAACAATAACAATAATTTTTGCATCATAGTCTAGTTTAAATAAACTTGTAGAGATAAGATTTACATGTGATGTATTTTTAAATAATAGAGTAAATAAAAGATAAAACTATAAAAATACTCAATGTATATTCTAATTGTGAGAACGGAAAACAATGAATATAACAAAAACATCAGACTCAATTGAATTATCAAGCCCATTTTTTAATTTTCTATGCGATAAATTTTTTTTTTCATCAGAATGGTTAACATTTACAATATGCATTTATTTTACATTTCAAACTGTATTTTGGTTATATAATTTATTTCTTATTTATATTGAATTTAATGACATTCCTTCAATTGATAAATATCGAATACAAAAACATAAAGTGAAACTTCGTTTTCAACCAGAAATGATTCGTCAAATGAAAGAAGGTACAATAAAGCATCAGTTATCATTAATATTAACCTTACCATTATTATATTATTTATTAAATTATTTTGGTCATATTTCTGTACGTTCATCAATTCCATCGTTATTGACGATAACATATCAAATAATTTTATTTATATTAGGTGAAGATTTTCTATTTTATTGGACACATTATTTATTTCATACACCTTGGTTATATAAACATATTCATAAAAAGCATCATATATTTAAACAACCAACAGGCGTTGTTTTCGTTTTAGCTGATCCTTGGGAATCATTATTACAAAATCAAGTTGCTGTCTGGCTTGTACCAATCGTTCTCAAAGAAAAACATCTATTTACAATATGTTTATGGATATTTATTCGTGTTTATCAAACAATAAATGCTCATTCAGGTTATGATCTACCATACATAAGTCCTCAATATTATTTTCCATGGTTATTATCTGGAACATTACAACATGATTATCATCATCAATATGCCAAAATGAATTATGGAAGTTTTCTAACATTATGGGATAGACTTATGAATACACATAAACTAAAAAGAGATAATTAACTTTTCTATTATAATTATCTTATCTAATAAATTAATTTTTATAATATTCTGTTCAAATAAAATATATTACGTAGCTAGATAAAATTCATCGGATAGTTTCAGAAAATCATTTAAGACACTTTTCTATGTAGTTTTATTCTTGTTTATTGTGTGCAGACATTTTATTTGAGAGATATTCCAATGATGATTATATTTATATATTCAATGAATTATTTTGTTGAAATAGAAATTATCTCGAACTTTTATCTTGATGAAAAATATTTCGAAAATTAAATTGTTCTTTATTAATAAAAATGAAACTATATTTATTAACTATTCGCATCATTTGTTAAGAATAGTTTCGCATTGCTATTAATTCATGTTTTTAATATCAATTTGAAATAGAAAGTCTGCATAAAATATTTTGACTTTTTTCAAATATATTTAACAAGATGAAATTCTAATCAAAAACTACTCAAACATTTACTATTGAATTGTTGAATAATACCGAAGTTATCTTAATCTCTCAGAATTTTAGGCTTTAATCAATGATTATTTAAAAGCTCGTCTAAGAAAAATATAACACAATGCCACTTGATTTTCATGAATGAAATGTGAAAATAGAGTAGCAATCAATTATCACAGATAATTCAAGATGTTTATAAGTATTACGCAGAATTGTTGCGATTAAAAGCAATAAACGATTTGATCTCGATAGCTAATTATGCTGATATTACAGTATAAGTATAAATCACTATTCTTTATTTTACAAAAAAACTCAGCACTTGACATAAAATAAAAAGTAGTTCTTCATCAGTATTTGAAGTCTAAAGTACATGTCCGACATACTAACAATTGTATGCAAATCTCAGCGAACGAAAAATAGATGAAGAAAAGCAAAATTAGCAAGTTCATGTATCAGAAGTAAGTTTTAAATATTTGATTAGAGAAGAAATTTCATTATTTAATTAAAATCTGAATTTAATTATGAAAACTTCTTGACAATAGCGTTTATCCATTGATTGCCATCAGTAAGATTGATTTGTAGCTCTCTCTCTCTCTCTCTCTCTCTCTCTATGACTATATTAATAGATTGTACTGATTTTAGTGTTGCAACTGATACAAGACATGAGCTCTTGTATTTTAATAGCTTACTATATTTGAATGAGAATAGGAGCAAATTAATATGAGAAACAACTTGGAAAACATCATTCATCGATGCTTCACTTGACAAAAAGTATCTAAACGTATGTTGTTATTTAATCATTTTAAGAACATTGATGAACCTATACAGTAGAAAAATCTTCTCTATTCGATAGTTTAGCAATTGACAGTGAATATCCACAGAAAAGTAAAAATATAAAGAAAATCAACACATGAAACTATTCAGCGTACAGATATCTATCTGTGGCATAATTATTTAATAAGAAATAGTTTGAAATTACTCCTTATCAGAAAATCTTATTTTCTCAGTTCCCTTAAAATGTTTTTATTATTTCAATAGAAGTTAATGAGTGTCAGTGTGAACTAATGAATTAAAGTCAAGCACAGGTAGCAAATTGATATTGTAAATTGTAGCATATTTTCACTTCTTTGAGACGACCATTGGAGTTCATGTCGACTCGAACTGCTGATCCAAATAATGTCGGTACATTCAGTGTAAGAAATGCATTTTTAATGATTGTAGCTGATCCAGTGTTTAAAAGACTATATTCTGGTATTTGAAGACTTTTGAAAAGATATTCTGCTATCGTATAATAATCTGATGCTGCTGGATAGTAACATGTACCTAAGATGAAAGAGGAAAATTTCAATCGGAATTTATTCGATGTCTGAAAAATATTTCAAAAAATTTAATCTTGTTTAGATTCATAAGTTTCTATAACTTGTTTGTTTTTGTTTTTTAGTCTTCCATTGTTAAACTATCATGAAAGAAATCCATTTGAACAAAAAGAAAACTCAATAGAAATCAATGAACTATTTTCTAATGGAATCAGAAGTAATCGACTATGATGTTTAAGACTAATCCTAAAGAATATATATATCATTTGATGTACTTACCATGTTTCTCCCATTCTCCTTGAACAAGATCTTCATCAGGCATGATACAGAAATACCTTTTAACAAATGTTGCATTCAATTGAGGTTCATCACGACAATTTCGTGGATGAGCTCTAACATTGGCGGCATTTGATACCTGTGGCCATAATCCATGAACAATCAATCCAAATGAATTACTTGGAAAACATTGAAATTTTTGATCACGTGCTGATTGAGAAAGTGATGCGCAATATGATGGACTCCTTAAAAGATCAATTGATTTATGCATAGAAATTTAAAAATATACGAAATTGTTTTTTGCAGTTCATTTTAATTAAACTAAGAGTCGAGAATGAATCATTTTATTATGACCATCCTATTGAAAATAGGTGAATATTTTTTTTTTCAAATACGATGAAGTATTATCAAAATTTTTACGTTTTGGTAGATTCATGTTACATTGAGATTACCCTCTTAATTATTAAGAAAATTATAAAGAAATAATGCTTTTTTTGCAGCAATGATTTTCTATGAAATATTTAACTTACCAGGATAAAGCAAGCATCATATAACTCGTTTTAGCCTGAGTATTTGACCATTCACCTGATTTGGATCTCCAGCTGAAATCATATTTGGGCTTTAGACTTGATGGAAGTGGGCATGAATCATCGGCAATCTTATAGCTCACTGCCGCATAAACACACATTAATGAAAAAATCAACAAAGTCGAAGTCATTTTTGTTGAATCTACGAAAAAGAGAATGCAGAATTTTTTAATGATAGCATAATCCAGTAAAAATAATATATATAATTAGAGTTTATACCATGCAATCGAGCAGTTTATTAATAGTTCGATGTTTTTCTGTAGTCAACAACATAATATAAAAGATCTTTACAATCGTTTCAAGAGCCACTGAGAACGTAATAAACTAGATGATAATACTTTTTTCTAATAAAATTTATGATGTTTCTCATGAGAAAATGAGAAAAAAACAGATTTGACTTAAACCTATAGAAGATTGTAAAGATTTTAATATTGTTTTTCTGTTGGATTCTGTATTCAAGATAGTGTATCAGATATTTTTATTGATCTCAATATGACTAAAATTGCCTCCAAAATTATTAAGATAAGAAAAAAGGCTAAAATAATCGGCAGTCATCAATTCAATGAAATGAAATGTTTCTTTTTTTAGACTGATTTGACTGTACTATTGATATTTCAATTCTTTTCTATCTAAGATTATTCATTGAATGTGTAGTTACTAATTCAAATCAGTCAGATGATTGTGATCGTTGTTACTCTCATTGACATACAGCATATATTAATTATGGATGTTTGATCAAAAAAAAATTTCGAGATAATTTAAATCGAAAAATCAACAGTATCTTTTAGTACTAATAGTCAATAATAAAAAACTGTAAAGAATCTATAATGTGATCACAGTAACACAAGTTGCACCGGCTTCGCTTTATAAAATACGGCTTTTAATTAATTACAAAAAAGTAAGATTTTTCTCTAAGAATAATAGCAATCCACTCAATCAGCATTGATACTTAAGAAACAAATGATAATTTAATAGAAAACTGTGCGTGGAAGAGACAGAAACCTTTCAAATATGTAGTGATCATGGTCGAGATTATTTGATAGTTGAAAATAGTAGATTTCTTTTACAAGAGAATAATGGATATCAGCAGAGAGTCTTTTCTTTTCAAAATAAAGTAATTGATTCACTGAAATATAGTTTTATCCTAGCATTCAATTTTTGATAACTTAATTGTCGCATAATGGTTTAAGTTAATTCGATAGTTCACAACAGAGGCGTGAACAGGACATAATTTTTTCTCCTGTCCTTGCCTGTCCTGGTTAGCGTTACTGATTTACTCCGATTTTTCTAGTGACTGAAAACTAATTATGAGTTCGAAGTTCGGACTTCCAAACCCGGGCTGTTCTCGATCCAAGTAAACATTAGTATGAGTAATCTAAGGCTTAATTTGTTTGACATCATTTTCAAATGCACTTTAAATTATCACTAATTTATTAATACAATAAAATAGAAAAATATCTTAACTTTCGCGACAAAAAAGAATATGAACAAGGTTGATTGTAGCATAAATGTGATAATTGAAACTTGATACTATTTAAAGAAACAATAACAAATAGGCAGTGTTTACCACAAAATAAAAAAAATGGAAAATACACAAAAACAAATTTTTACCAGAGTCGTGCACAGGATATACTTTTTCTCTTGTCCTTGCCTGCCCTGTTAGCTACCTTGATCATGGTCGGCGACAGGACAGGACACCAAGATGTCTTGCCCTATGTACGTCTCTGGTTCACAGCAAAATTGTAACAAAAAATACATTAGATAGAATTAATTCTCGATTGTTATTTATTTTAAAAATAATTGCACAATAAAAATCAGTTTAATGATTTACCTGAGATCTCTCACAAATCTAATTGATAGAAACGTGACGTTCTTACAGTTTCTACATCAATTATTGAAAATTTCGTCATTTATATATTTACGTCACGTTTTAATCTCTTGTTATTGTTAAATAGCTATTTATCAATAGAATTCTATTATCGACGAAGGAAAGTTTTCGTATCTCTATATTATCACATAGTCAGTAGAATCTAAGTTCTAATCATTTGACTCAACACTTGCATATACGTAGAAGATTGAATTATAAATAGAATTTAGCTTTTTTGATTTATTCTGTTGCAAAACCGTATAATCACTCTAATATAGTAAGTCAATGATCAATATGTAGGATTTTCAATAGAGAAAAAACTAAAATACTCTATGCCTACATTGTATATACTAAACACTGAAAAAAAAAAGGTACCACACGAAACCTTTGAGGTTTCGTCGAGTTTTACTATACTATATAAGTATCCGTAGAATAATGCGAAACCTGCATGAGGTTTCGCGATATCCAAGGTTTCGTAAAAGACTTTAAAGAGTTTTAAAATATAAAAAGGTTTCGTCCGGAACCCTTCGAATTTTACGTTGCCACAGAGGTTTGGTCAAAAGCTCTTTTGAGTTTCGTATTCAGAAGGGTTTCGTAATATACCTTCTGTAGCATTCGTTCATCAGAAAATTACTATTCAAAATAATAATTTCTTCCTCCTAGAGT
>CAJNYU010000545.1:53970-113815 GCA_905331475.1 Rotaria socialis | reverse complement strand
AGCCAATTGTGGGTGTGGGTGTGGGTGGGTATGCATTAGGATAAGACTAGACACTCACATTTACAACCACACCCACCCCCACACCCCAGCTCACCCTGTGGTTACGCCACTATCCTAGACACCCTATACGCTGTATATCTCTATATCTATTATATCTGCTAGGTTTGGTTCCCTAGCACTTAATCGAGTTTCCGGGGATACTCTCCGAACGCATCATATGTTGATGATACACTACAGTAGTATATGGCATTTATATGTCTCGATTTATTGTGTTTTGTTTCATGTTTAAAAAAAAGAAAATCAACACTATCAATGATTTATTTTTTTTAGTTTTCAAAATAACGAAAATATGCTACATAAATTGATCACAATTGTCTGGTATCTCTCAAAGAAAGTAGGCTCCCCTTTTTGCATATTCAGATCGACCCTTATGTTTTAATTCATCCTCACCATCAATGAGAACTATTCTAGATCGTTCATAATGTTATATAGTTAACGAAAATAACTCATTATTACGAAGTACCGATCCGAAAACGATAAGAGAATATTTTTTCTTTTTATATTATTTTTCATAACGTCTTTATGACAAAGATCTTTTGTATCTCGTTCATACAAATAAATATAGTTTCTAAGAGCCAATTTATAACCATATCAAAATCCATATAAAGTTTGTTGGAAATAATCTTTAGTTTCTTCATTATTCCATAATTTCGATGTTGAATATTGATACTTATGCAGGTCTAAAAACATGTAGATTTTCTTCAAAGATGCGTGCAAATCCATGTAACATAAAATCTTTCATATAATCACATTTTTCATGAGATCTATAAAGCACTGAATATTTTTCTGAAGATTTTATTGAATATTTAATAGTTTTTAAAATATATTCAACAATTTTTATTATTGTTAATCGATGTTTAGCATAATATCAGGTGGCTCATAAAGAATGACGGTTGTAATATTTCATGGATATCTCGGAAACTATCCGTAATTTATCAATACTTTTTTTCCCAGTTGAAAGAGAATTTTCTTCTCTACAAATTCATAAGTACACATTTTGTGCCATTGTACAATTTTTCTGGTGCGAAAGTATGAAGAGTAAAGAGCTTCAAAACATAGTACTTTCAAAATATAAAGCTGGACAATCTTGTATTAAGATCCATGAGAATCTTCATGGTTCAGTAGGCTTATCAACCGTCGAAAGGTGGTGCAAAATGGTTCGAGACACCGGCCGGATTACTTTATTGAGATTAATGGGTCGTCCAAGAGCAGTAAGAACTGCAGCAAACATACAGAAGGTAAAACAGCGACATGATCGATTAGGAATTTTTTCGTGCCGTAAAATTGTACGTGATTTGAGAATATCTCGTACAAGTGCTCAGAGAATTCTCAAAGATGATCTAAAAGTAAAATCTTACAAGAAAAGAACCCAGTCAAAAACTTCTGAAGCCCAAAAAGCAAAAAGATTAAAATTTGCAAAATGGATACGAACGAACTTTCGTAAAGAGGACACTGCGATTTTTGTTTTCTGACGAAAAAATGTTCGACATTGATGGAGTTTATAACTCCCAAAACGAGAGAATCTGGGCGCCAAGCCGTGCTGATGCTGATGTGAAAGGTGGTATCAGGCAGGTACAGAAATTCCCTAAAAAAATTATGGTCTGGCTGGGAACATGTTCCAAATGGGTGCCCCCTTTGGTGATTTTTGAAAACGGAACAGTTGATCATGAGCGGTACATACAAGAAGTACTCCCTGTGGCTCTCAAAATTCGGAAACGGCATGTTCGGTGACAACTGGACTTTTCGACAAGATGGAGGAAGGTCGCATATTCACCGAAAAACTCAAGATTGGTGTCGAACTGATTTACCATGTTTCATTGACAAAGACCACTGACCTCCAAATAGTCCTGATCTAAATCCCCTGGATTATTGCATTTGGGATGAATTTACCGGTGCTATCAACTGGGATCTGGTGACATCCAAAACGGCTCTTATCAATGAACTGCAACGTAGTGTGAAGAAAATCCGTCCTGAAGTTGTTTTTGAAAGGTGTACATCTTGGACGAATCGATTGTATCGATTGAAACAAGCTAATGGCAACTGTTTAAATAAATAAATTTAGACTATTTTTGTAGAGAAAAAAATTCTCTATCAAACGAAAAAAAGAGAACAGAAAAATATGAAAAATTGATTAAGATATTGAAAAAACAGTGAAACCCTCATTCTTTATGGGCCACCCGATAAATTGCGTATTCCTATATTGTTCAGATAGGTATGCTACCATAAGGAGCAGTATGATAATGATCGATAGGAAAACACAATGTTTCGAACCGAACAAGAAACACAACTGTGATTTTAATTGAGTCTGTTGATTGTCCGTGTCGATTATATTCATTGTAACCTTCAAATTTAGAAAACAAATTCCATTAGAAGAAAATGAAGTAAAAAATGCACGACTAGGTGTATATTTATAGTTTATTCAATTAAATTAAGGTCAGTCTCTTTTTTCGATTGCACTTTCTCATTCTGATTAAATTATTTATGCTAGAAAAATAAATAACAAAAGTGAAGTACTTGCCAGTTTCTTTGTTAATGCAACTTTTCGTTGCATCTCGAAAACATATTCTATTTTATCCAGCGTATCTTGCGTTGTTTGGTTTTTGTATAAATGTCTTGTATCATGTAAACCATATAAAAAATTAATTACACTTAAATTTAGAGCCCAGCGGTTCCCGAAAAAAAGGAACCGAAACCGGAACCGTTGGAACAGTCATTTTTTTTACTGATAACTAGAGTCATCTATGATTTATAATTTTTGTAACTTCAATTACTCCTGTAAGTTTCCCATGCACGTACTACTTCGAACTCTCAACGTACCATAAAAAGAAAAACAAAGAATAATTTTCTATGATAAACACACGTAGATGTGAATAATTCTTTATTTTTTACACTTAATATTTTTACATTTTAGTATACTAGTATTGACGAGAAAAACGTACTGTTGTAAAAATGTTCAACGGTTTATTGAAAAAAAGACGAAGAAGATGATATTTTTATTTGCGATGATGATTAGGACGATAAAGCAAACGACGAGTTTTAGTGTTAATTAATTAACTGATAAATATTTTTATGTGAACATATTGTACTATACTAATTTTCTTATTTGCTTTTTTGCTTTGTTTTTTGAAAAACAACTGATTTTTCAAGAAAAAAAATTACATTGACACTTGAAACATGAAAGATGCAATTATATGTAAAAAAAATCATTAATTTCATACATTATTATTAAACAACGGCTCCAAAGACTTTTTAAGAACCGAAACCAGAACCATTTTTTTAATTCTTCGGTTCCGAGTATCGGGTAGAACCGCTGGGCTCTACTTACATTACATCAGAGTCAAATTTTATCAGTAGAAAATGCAAAGAACAGGAATATTATTTGATTTTAGAGTAATTTGTTAGCATTGAGTAAACGATATCTGAATGACAATTTTGTAGTAATGAGTTGGTGTGTCGAATTTTTTCTCTTTTTATCAATAATTTTGACATTAGGTTCAGAACAGTAAATTAAAATGTCAATAATCATCTTTAAATTTCAATATAAGGAAAAGGAAATAAATGCACTTCTATTAATTACTTTTACCGACATTATTTTCGATTGCAGTAATATTTCCGATAAAGAATCATATATAGTAAAATGCACTTGAACCCACTTTCCTTCTGACGCACTCTTGATACCGTTTCATTTACGATAGTTACACATCGAGAAAGCATTATAGTTACGTTTTTATATTGAGCTGATACTTTGAATGTATGAAATTACGTACCAAGTTCAAATATTTCAATCAGTTTATATATATTTGAAATTAAAACTTAGCTAATTTCTTTTGTTATGAAAAGTCATTCGCTTGAAATATATACTTAAATAGTTTGCGCTTGTCATTTTATTAATCTTAAAATTCCATTATCCTTTTTCGAAAGCAACTGGATATATCTACTTTATTATTAAGAGAATTCATCATAGATAATCAAGATCTTAGTAATTAGAATTCTCTGAGAAAATCAATCAATGTGGTGAGTTACACGATTGACCTTTCATAGAAGATTTTGACAATTGAGACAAAGTGATCATAATAGTAGATTCGTGTATGAATCACAAAATTCTCTATAGATGAAATGCTTGAAGTTATTAAGTTAATGATTGTTTTCAACGTTGAATGACTACACACATCTACTCACAATATCAAGTCAATATTATACAAAAATAGTAGAATTTATAATGAATAACAACTTATTTTGTTCACTATCGAAATTATTTCACTTATTCGATTTTAAAATCTATATTCATTGATAATTAATATCAAACAATTATAGAAACTAGCACATTTGATGGGTTTATCCTATAAAGAATGACTAATACCATATTTAACACAGAAAACAAAATCATGATTCATCCTTCTCTCGTTTTATATTCTGGCAATATTAAGGTGCATACAAAAAAATTCTTTCAATATGAAAGTTAGATATACATTGAATATTTTTCTTTTTTTTTGTTTGTTGTTTTAATCAGCGTCCAATGATTATCCTAAAAAGATATCAATAGAAAGAACTCTAAGATAGATTCCAATCAACTAGATCTCTTACAATGTTAATGAAAATAAAATGTATTAGTCTACAAAATGAAGTTAATCAAATATCTGAAAACTTCAGGAAAGTATCCAGCTATAACAGAGTAGCGTTATATATTAAATAGGAGAGGAATAAATTCTGCTTTTTCTTTTAAATAAATCATTTTTAATTTGTCATTTTAGGAAAAAAATCAAATATACACCGTTTCAAGTTACTATTACGCGTTTTTTTCCTGGCTTCTTTATCGAAACATGGTTAGTAATTTTTGGTGAAACATTGTTGGTAATTTTCGATGAAGCATTTTTAATTTCCTCTTCAATTTTAACAATTAATGGATGTTGCGGTGATAGAGTAGTTTGAAAAATATCGTTTGCTTTATGCCAATAGGTTAATGCTTGTTGCGATCGATTTTTAGCAGCGTAAACTGCAGCCATATTTGCATATGTTAAAGCAATATCAGGATGTTGTAATGAAAACTTTTTCATCTGAATTTCGAGTGCTTTTTTATAAAATTCTATCGCAGTATCATAGGATCCAAGGTATCCATGAGCTGCAGCAATGTTTTTGTATGAAATAATTAAGTCAAAATGATTATTAGTAAGATGTTTTTTCTTGATATTAAGCGACTTTTGATAGTATATAAGTGCTTCGGAATAATTTCTTTGTTCTTCATGAACAGCACCAATACTATCGTAAAGCTTAGCCATCATAGGATGCATTTCAGCATCGAATTGTTTCAATAGTAAAACAGCTTTGTTAAAATAATTTAGTGCTTTATCATATTGACATTTATATGCATGATAAACAGTTCCAATGGTATTGTATGTATCACCAATGGTGAGATAATCATATGGACGCGTAACCATATAGTTTTTCAATGATTTACAATACCAATGTAAACATCTATCATAATCACCTTTATCTTTTGCAACTAAACCAAGCGATGGATATAAAGCATCGAGTAAAGGATCATTTAAAGGAAGTTTTTTCAGCATACGAAATAAATATTTTTCAGCTAAATCAAATTTACCCATATCTCTTAATATCATTCCTAATGCAAGAAGATTTGTTTCTCCATAACCATATTCGTTTCTCATATTTTCGAAGATTTGTTTTAAATCTGGTTCATTATCATTACATAATGTCATTCGAATGATGCATCGTTTTTCTTTGTCATAAAAGATACTCACAAGTCGAAAAATTGAGCCAACCATAAATAATATATCTTTATCATTATCTCTATCATTATTCGAGTTAACCTGTGCAAATGGTATCGAAATATCTGCTCGAGGATCGGCATCAATCTCTAACAATACTTTTTGCATATTATTCGAAGGAGTTGTTTCTTCTAAATCATGTACAACTGATGGTTTATCGGTACTTGTTAACAGTAATGTATTTACAGATATTAATTTGCCCATTAGCTTTTTCAGATGATTGACTTTAGTTTTCGACATCAATTGACCTTTGTATGTTCGAACAGGTGATTGATATTGTTTTTGTCTTAATTGATGACAAATATCTCGAATAAACGGACGAAACACATAGAGTATATCGATATTTTCTAATTGAAAAGCTTTGTTCAAAATTTTTTGTAGAAATGGTCTATGAATATACCAATCTAGTGCTGCATTAGCTGAATAGTTATGTTGAAATTCACGAATCATAGTTAAATGACTCTTATTACCCTTGTATTCTTTTTTACAGAAATGCAGAAGATCATTTATATCTTCATCATTTGACCGTATTCGGAGTAGAATATCGATAAGAATTTGAAAATTAATGCAAGAAATATCGAGTTTTGTTATTGATAAATTATTTTCATCGTCACCGTTCAATGATTTTATCGGTAATGGTTCTTCTATTTTCATTCGTATCTTCTGGTCGACTTCAATTCGAATGAGAATTTCGGCAAAATCATTTGTTATTGCTCTAATCTACAAAGATTCTGTGACTTATAAGAAAAATATCATGAGAAATATTTAACCTTTGAAAAATCTTTGCTCCATTTTTTGTGTTTTTTTTCCTCAGAACAATAGACATAAATCGAAGATACTTGATTAAGATTATGAATCATTGGTACAATTTCACGACTTAATTTATCGTTGATAATAACAACAAAACGATCTTCCTTTGATATAACTTGAAAGTATTGTTGACATTGTTCAATATTGTCGAATATTTTTAAATGATTAATAATTGTACGTAGTTTTTGTTCATGATTTTGATGTTGCTCAATTTTGTCTATTTCATTTCTGATCCATACAAGACTGAATGTTTCAAGACGATCATTAAGTAAAGAAGATTTTTCGTGTAATTGTTCCGTTTTTTCCATCATTGATAATTTATATTTCGTTGTTTCAGGCAAAATTCTACATATGTTTGATCAAATGCACAATGCTTTTAATTTTCACTTGAATTATTCTTGATCATACTGTTATTCTTTCATGTCGCTTTTCTCTCATCAAAAACGTAGCAGAGAGAGAGAGAGCGTGTGTGCGTGTGTGTGCCCACAATAAGTAAAATAGAGCTTGCTTACAACATATTTTTATTTTTTTTCTACAGCTGCACTGAATTGTGTAGTGATTCTTGTTAAACGAGATGAATTAAAATTTGTCCACACATTAGCGATACATTCACTTTGCCTATTATTCATTTCATTTGAGTGTATCAACGTTTACATTCAATCGCATGAAAAACAAAAACAAATCTGTTGATCTATACTATTTTTAATATAAATTACGAACTAGCATCGAGACAATATAAAAAATCTACTAGAAATACTTGCTGTTAGTAATAAATAGAAGAAACGCTTTCTATAGTATTCAAATAAATCAATTCGTTGCAAATAAAATTTCTCAGCCTATATATCTTAAGTGATCTAATGTAGATTAAAATAAAGAATCTATTATTATTTTATATTGATTACCACAAATAATATAAGCTAGATAATAAAAACTACTGCAACAAAATGAAAAGTTAGAGATCATGTGTTTAACGTATTGCTATTTGTCAATTGAACATCTTTATGAATTTATCAAGTCTAAAAAGTATTTACGTATTTGTCTAGTTATTGTCATCAGAAAAATCATTTTTCAATGTTTTAAAAACAACCTGTGACGAAGATGTGAAAGATTGATTTGTTAAGACTAATCAAAATAAGTTTCTTTATTAAAAAGAAAAAAAAAATGTAATATATATATATATATATATGTATATATCGGCTTATTTTAATGTGTTATTTGTTTCAATACTGTTTTGTAAATATTCAAGTCGAAAAGCAACGTTTTCCTTATCGATTGAGGTAGACGAAGATAAAGTTTTGATGTGATTGAGCAGAGAACGGATGTTTGTTTACGATACTGATGATATTCTATTTGATTCCCAAAACGTTTATTATTACTAATTTCTAATGTTAATATGGCTTCAAATATTATTACCACTAAGGTAAATAAAGGGCTCATTGCGCTCAAGATTAATATGAAAATGTTAAAGAGAAATATAGGATGATGAAAAAAAAGATTGAGAACTATAATCGATAATTCTAACCAACAGAAAATTTCACCACAATGATTTGGATTTCGAGAATAGATCCACATGGTCCCAAGATGGTAATATTTTTTGTTCTTCGCCATTTTTGCTTTCAATTTGTTTCAAATAGCCAATGTTTTTATGAAGAATCCACAAGTCTAAAACATCAATTCGAGAAAATCAAAAATATTAAATTCAACATTTGGAATGAAAAACGCATGGAGTAATACGAATGTTAGACAACATATAACCGACCAGAATGCATGTGTACACATTCAAAAATTAATTAGGCCAATTCGTCCATTTTTCTTTGTCAATTCATCAATTCGAGTGTCTAATGGGCCAAGCACAAACATTTGATAGATCAAGAATCCACCTAATCTCAATGACCATAAAAGAATATATAAAGATACTAGTATTTGATGAAGCTGCAAATTTTTCGACTTGCATATGCAATGTGTAAATCAACGACCAGACAATACCAAATGTGAATTCAATCAAACCAGTAAAATTGTCCATTACACGAAAATACGAATCTGGTGTATTGATAAACAGTTGCATGAAAAACGACGGAAGAAATATACGTAATAAGTAAGGAAATAATTCATGAAAGAATACAAATGAAATACAGGAAAACATTTCACTGTTGACTAGATAATTTGTAGGTATTTTAGACGTTGAGACAATATATATATAGATCAGATCAGATTCAACAGAACAAGGGTTCATTGGTCAAACATATAACCGTAAACATGTGAAGATCCATAACGAAAACAAAATATATAGATGTCCTATGATAAGGAGACATAACAAGCAGTAAAATGTTGTTTTGTTTCCAACGAATATTTGTTAGAAAGTTGATTGACTGGTTAGATCTCAAGATATTGATCGAAACTTTGTTCGATTCAGTTAGATGTCAAGATTAATTTCTACGTAACAATCGCCTTATTCAATAATGAACTGAATTCTATCGTATAAAGATAAACTTACCAACACTAGTAATCGATTTTTGAAAACAATAAGTTCCTTTTTATTGATCTGAGTTTTCAATTTTTTAGCAATTAATTTTTATCTAAATTGAAAACAAGTCCTATCCATAGAAAAGTTTATTAGAAGAATTCGATTACTTAACAGGTATTTTAACGACTTTTAGTCCATATCGAAAATTTGAAAATTTTAGAACGTACTATGTTGTTACTAATCTACAGCCATTGGAAAATAGATATTGTCGTAACTTTAGACTTGCGAACTTAGAATATTGACTTAAGTTTTCTGTATTATTTCGAGTCAACTGTTGAAATACATTCAATTGCTGATAATTTGGCGCTTATGTATTCATTATAAACAAATATCAGAATAGATTTCTTTGTCATATGAAAACTATATCAATTTATAGAGAAGTTATCTAGATATTGAGAAGCAAAGGTTAGTAAGAATGAAAAAAGTATAAATCAGATTCAAAATCAATTGTTCATTCTTTATCTTATAGTCTTAGTGTATATGTAAATGACAGAAACTCTAAGATTGATAGAACTATAACAATAATAAGACACATCAAGTAAATCTTGTCGTTTACTTTTCTTCAAAAACAAAAACTGCGTATTTAATCTATTGATATGCTGAACAGATCAGATTTGATTGGTTGAGATGTTCAATTGAGTCGACCGTTTTTTGCTGACAAAATCAAAATTTTCAAATGACCAGTACGACTAGTTTGTGGCTATCGATTTCTATTCAGATACGTACATATTATAATTCTTATCATTATGAATTACAAGAAATAGAAATATTTTTAGTGAAATTGAAAGAGTACAACAAAACTTCGTTGTAGAAATCAAAAAAGAGAAGAAAATGCTCAAATAACTTTGACGTAATTGCAATGATCAGTATAATCATTGTATTGAAATTAGATTAAATGAATCAAATCATACAAAAATAGAGTTCTTGTTATTTTCATAGAGAAATTCATTAATTAATATTATAGAAAATTTGAGATTCATTTAAAGAGAATGTCGCTATTCATGAATTTTTAAAATAAACTTCAATGATATTGTTCTCATAAAAAATGAATATATCTCAATGTAGAAGTTGATTTTAAGGGAAAAGAATTTGTATTTATCAAGAACAACAAGGTCAAAATCATTTAAAACGATTCTATCGAATTATTATTTCATTTAGGTATTTGTCTGATGAGGAGGTGAGATCTATTGTTGTGGGTAATTAGAATTTTAATTAGAATACTAAAATGAAGATATTTAAATGTTTACAAAGAAAATATGCATTATTACAAAAGATTCAAAAATATTACATGATATCTGTTCAATAGAATTCTTATCTTCATCTAAATCAAATTGAAAAGAAATAATAAATATTTGAAAAAAAAGAAAATATGACCTAGTTTATTAATATGGTGTTGAATATAGATTATATTAGTGATCAAATTCAATCATCATAAATCAATCTTTTTTATTACTTTTGAAATCGATTTGATATCCTTGTTTCAAATATTTTTCCGATTTATTAATTTCTAAGATACAATAAAGATTCTATTGCATGATAGTTTAAATATTCTTATAAATCATAAACTATAATCGATAAGATATTATCTCAGTTGTATTGTAATAATTGTGGCTAGAATAAAATAAACCATACATCCCATAAAACCTTCTCCGTTGATTTTCCATTGTTCGCCATTCATCCATCCTGGTGTATTTGTATAGATTGAGCCTAGTAGTAGAGGATTTATTTGATTCCAAATGAAGTGAATTGTTGCGGGTGGTATCATTGAAAATTGACATTGAATTGCAATCCATCCATAGAAAAATGCTGAAATCCAACATGATAAAAATTGAACGATAATAGTACGAATAGGATATTGAACTTTAGATTCTGGATGATAACATAATAGAATCATAACAGGTACATGATATAAACCCCAGACAAATCCACTTATATTCAATGCTACAATTGGATAAAAATGAATCAATAGACCAGGCAAGAGATAAGAACGCCATCCTATTTCTTCGCCCAAGGCTCGTAGCCAACCGTAAATTAAATTACTATTATGTTGATGTACCGATAGAAGTGTTAATTGCTTTGAACAGAACTGACCCCAACCGATCATATAATTCATCAAACAACATATGATGATCGATAGAATAGAAATTAAACTACCGATGATAGACCAATGAAGGGTTGACCATTGAGGATTTAATATTAAAAATGAAATAAAACGAATCAATGAACCATGATAAATATGAATAGTTATTGCAAATATACTTGGAAAGAACATCGCTAAAGCAAGAAATGTGAAAGATCGATGTCGATAAACAAAGACCCATAATCCAGTAGTAAATAGAGTGAGAACTATATGAGAGTATAAATCAGTGATCGATACTGGAGGAAAAACTAAAGAATCAAAAGTTGATATCAAAACCATTTCAAATCTTGCGAATGCTACCCGAAAATAAGATGTAACAATGATAACAAGCGTAGAGTTTTTATCTTTTTCTATATCATGCTGATATTTTATTCATTGCTTTACCATAGATTTAATGCAGTAATTAGTTTCTTCATTTATTAGAAAGAAAATTTTGTTTCAGCTTATTATCAATCTAAAGATTCATTAGCTACTATGAAGAATTGCTTTTTCTTGATTTTGAAAAAATATTTTTTCTCATAACATGAAGAAAAAAGAATCGATTACACCGTGATGATGTAAATATGTTTCACATTCTTATGTATACAATGACGTATTTTTATTATTATTATTACCCACGCTCACGTGTCAAGATATAAAGGTATCGAAGACGAAAGAAATGCAACACAAAAATTGAAATATAGATCATGGAATTAACCAATCGTTTTGAACCACTTAATTTACTATCTATCAATGAAGAATCTGTAGATTCTTGTTTTGTTGATGAAACTTCATCAAATGAAAAAGTAAAAGTAACTGATGAACAACTGACAAACAATTGTTGGAATATACCAGATTATGTAGAAAAACGAATTCCATGTTCACCAATTCATATTTCAAAAAAAGAAACATATTATTCTATCAAAAGAAAACAATCTTCTATAAATACTAAAATAATTCGAGAAAATAATAAAGACAAATTATTACCCACCGTTGAAATAGAAGATCAACCTACGACAACTTATTCTTACTATCCTCCTCAGCCCTACAAATTTAAGCAAAATCGATCGTGTGAGTAATATGCGGTTTCTAATAAATAATTTAAACTGAAGTTCTTGCATGATGATGTCAACAATTTCTGAAAACTCATTAAATTTATGAGAAAATTCAAGGAAAATTTTAGTGATTCGAGAAGTTATCTTTTTTGAATGATATCAAATGAATAATGTTTTCTTTTTGAATAGATCAACACAATCAAACTATGCCAAAATTTAATCAAAGAAGCAACGTTCTTCCAAAACATACTTCGCCTCGTGGTAATAGCAAAGCATGTACACATCAAATATAACCTTTGTTTTAATCAATTAATTTAATGACTGTTTTATCCTATTACATCATTATCTGTTTGTATTTCAAATCGAAAATGTTTTTATGTTAGAATACTTGATTATAATATTTGCTTTTTGAAAACAAGATTCTTTCGTAGATTTTACTTCAAAAAATATTGCTCATCAAATTTTGTTTTTTTGATAATTACATATTTTATTTGAATTTCTTATCAAATATTATTTTACTTATTAATTTTGCTTTTGAATACTCAATTCATTTCAAATAGATCAGGATTAAGTAACATGCATCTAATCTAATTCATGTATAAGAATCACAAGTAAAGTTTCAATGTAAGATACATTCAATTTTTCTCAATTATTACGTAAAGAAAACAATATATTATTCTGGGCTGTGATTCGACCTATATTTCCTATATTTTATCGAAAAAAGTAGAAAATTTTCGAAAACTTCTTCATTTGGCTATTGTCTTTAGACGAAATAAAAACTTTTAATGTGAATAAACATGTGTTTTGGACGAGTTCTTGTATTGTAGTGACATTTGTTTTAAACAGTATTTTTTCCTTTCGTCTATTTAGTGGACTGACTGAAAATTTGTTTAATACTAACAATGGAGGTGTTCGAACTATAAGTTGAATTTACCAGATATTTTTGCATCAATAGAAAGTCCTCACCGCCAAACTAACAAGGTTAAAATATTAGCAGCTGTTGGCATACCCTTATGGTGATTATGGAGATATTCGATTTTTCAGTGAATTTTCTCTACAGGACCGGCTTTCCCAGCAATATCATATTTTCGAATTTGAACCTGAAACTATGTATGCATGAAGGTTTCAATGAGACCAGCTTACAGAAAAAACATCAGAAGGTTTGGACAAACCCTCTTCGAAATATGAATCTTTCAAAATATAGATAATTTTCTATAGAAGCTGTATGCTTGAGACATCTATATTTCGAAGAGAGTTTGTCCAAACCATCTGATTTTTTTCTACAAGCTAGTCTCTTTGAGACCTTCATGCATACATAGTTTCAGGTTCAAATTCGAAAATATGATATTGCTGGGAAAGCCGGTCCTGTAGAGAAAATTCACTGAAAAATCGAATATCTCCATAATCACCATAAGGGTATGCCAACAGCTGCTAATATTTTAACCTTGTTAGTTTGGCGGTGAGGACTTTCTATTGATGCAAAAATATCTGGTAAATTCAACTTACAGTTCGAATACCTCCATTGTAAGTACAAAATACAAAATCGTTCAAAAGAAAAAAACACTTACAAAGTAATCATGCACTAGTTTCTGGTTGTTAGTGAAGTTTTAGTTAGATATAAAAGCTGTATATATACCCTGGAAAAAAAGTTTCACTCTGTATTTTGAGGATATTGCTACCAAAAGAAAACATTTTTTAAAAGTAACGGCATATTCTGAAAGCCCATGAAATTTTACACCATCCTGTGTAGATTCACTTTCATCTACACTTATTTATTACCAGAAAAAAATGAGTTATGATAAAATACAAAATAAATTTGTGGAAAATAAGAAGCGATGAATGCTGATTATCAGGACAATAAAAGTAGGTTGAGATTTTTTCGGAAGTCACGTCCGTAATCTGAAACATCTCCTTTAATTATGAGAAATAGTATTTGTTTTTTCAAAGCTTATGATCTACTTATTTGTTATTTATCGATTTGTGAAAAACTTTTATAATGATCTTCGAATTAGCGACTTATTTCATTAGAAAAAATTGCATAAGGCTCTTGGCTACGGTTGAACTGTTTATAACAGCTTCATTAAAATGATTTTCGAGCAAAGAAGTTAAAAAACACCAAAAAAATTGAACAGAAACAGTGTATGAAACGTCCTCTCTTTTTGCCATTTTTTATCGAAAATCCTATATTTTGGACAGCCTTGATCCTCTAAGAATTCCTAGATTTTAAAAAAAGTGTAATCGGAGGCCAGAATATATTTTCCATCAGAAAAATGTCTTGTCATCAACAACATGAGGATTTTAAAAAAATCTGCGCTCTTTATTCTAATATTGGACTTGATGAAATAAAAATACTCTCCGATATTGCCATACTTGCAGGAACTCCAAATAAGAGATAATTCATAATATCTTCTACGTGCTTATTAAAATTCATAAACATATTATTTGAACTCCATTCAACGACTTAGCTAATAAATCAACTTATAAAAATATCAATGAATACTTATTTCACCATCCATAACAATATATTGACATCCATAAAGAGATAAAGAAAATATCAGCAGCACACACGTCTAGTGTGTAATATTACTTACAGATTGACAGATTACAATGCTAGTGTCCTGTAACCTCCAGCTTTCTACAAACGAATTTGTTTCATTTAAATGCATCAAAGTACACGAATGAATATTCATTGTGTTTATTTATACCATCGAATATTATGATAATCAGTTTAGATTTTGTCTTTCAATATATTCTCAGATGATCTCTGACAATAAAATTTATGTTTCAATCTTTCAAATCTGATTTTGTTAAACGAAATCCAGCGAAATCAAATCTTTTATTCATTTAGAAGGAGATTTAAGAGTTTTCAAAAAGAAGTTTATCGTTTTTAACATTGTTATTATCATCGTCGAGCTTCTATGACGATTAGATATAATATTAAGATGAAATTTGCTTACTCTTTAAACGATTATTTATTCTTACTTTTCTCCTGAATTTTTTCTTAATTTCAGTAAGATATAAAATGAATTAATTAAGAAAAAAGAAACTATTTTTTTGTTTTATTGAACAGATAATCAGATAAATTTCATGTCTTTTCTTAAGAATGTCAATATTAAATTTGACGATTCAAAACGAAAGAACATATTTCTTTGAATCAAGAAGTAAAAAATAAAATTTTCTGATTGTATCTAAAAATATAATATTCTTTACGATGATTTTTTTTCTTCTTCAAATGTTACGATAGAAGATAAGACAATATTTTATTTTGATAAGAAAAAAGTAGCGAACACAGACTGATAACTAAGTTTTATTCAATTTCAAAAGACAAACAAAAAACAATGAAAAGACTTACTTTACTGTGTCTTATCATTTGTTGGATAACTTTTCCTGTTTATCCTTTTGGACATTCATTATTACCACTTTTTTCTCTTGATCCTTCTTATATAAATATTAATCATGGTTCATATGGTTCAGCACCAAAATCTGTTCATGAAAAACTTCGAGAATATCAATTAACAGCCGAACTGAATCCTGATCGATGGTTTCGTTTAGATGTTCAAAATGCAATGGATAAAGTACGAAAGAGATTAAGTGATTATGTTAACTGTGATTCAGATGATCTAGTTATACTTGAGAATGCATCAGCTGGAATAAATTCAATACTTAAATCGCTAAAATTTCAATCAAACGAAACAATTTTATATTATAATGTTGCGTATGGAATGGTTAAATTAACATTACAATATGTTTCAACTGAAATTTTTACTCAAGAACAAATCGTTCAAATTGAACTTGATCATGAAACTATACAGAATACAAATTTATTATTAAAGAAAACTCAGGATACAATAAATAAATTAAAAAATGTTAAATTAATTGTCTTTGATCATATTAGTTCGATTCCAGCAATATTATTTGATATTGAAACAATGATAAAATATTTTCGTCAACAAGGAATTTTAACACTTATTGATGGTGCACATGCTGTTGGTGCTATTCAACTTGATTTAAAAAAATTAGATCCAGACTTTTATTTATCAAATACACATAAATGGTTGTATAATCATCGAAGTGCTTGTTTACTTTATGTTAAAAAAGATTTTCAAAAATTAATTCATCCAATAATAACATCGTTTGGCTATTTACAATCATTTCAAAATGAATTTTTTTGGCTTGGAACAAAAGATTATAGTTCTTATTTAACTATATCCGATGCTTTAGATTTTCGAGAAACAATTGCTAATGAAACAGACATTTTTAATTATAATCATCAATTAGCTATTCAAGCAGGTAATTTACTTGCACAACTATGGAATAGTTCAACATTAACATCGAATGATATATTTATAAGTACGATGAATAATATAGAATTACCTTTAAACATTGATTCATTAGATAAAATGAATATTTTATATCAAAAATTAATAAATCAATATAATATATTTTTACCAATGTTTCAATTTGATAATAAATTTTATTGTCGAATCAGTGCACAAATATATATGGAATTAACTGATTATCAAACGGTTGGAAAAATTGTTTTAGATGCCATTTCAAATAGCAATTTTTCATCAATTTTAAAACAATCCAAAGATTATTTTCATTCTATTTAATCAAGTTTTTTTCTATTGAATAAAAAGATATTTCTAAGTTTTATCAAACTTACTAAAAATATAAATTGTATTTCTTATATAATATTAATCGTAGAAAAACAATTGAAAATCTTTTCAATTCAATTCAATGTATTCTATATCAATGATATAAGATGAACAAGTTTCTTATTGAGATTATTGTCTTTCAATAAAATTCTAATAGAAAATTTTAACTTATGTCTTCTTTTCTTCTTCATGAAAACAGTTGTTTAACGATTGATAAAAAAAGAACCTTTAACTTTGTTTCATGTTTTCATTGAATTGTTTTCTTATAAAGATTATCTAGATTATGAAATACATTTTCATGGGCTAACCAACAGTATGTTTTTATATTTTACAAATGATTTTTAATTCATCTAAATTTTGAATCACTTATAGTTAATATTTTTATTGATAACGAAATGAAAAAAGTCAAATTTTGATTATTATTTAACTTATAAAAAATAAAACTATGAAAAAGCGTACGGTAGAGAAAATTAACTAAAAACTAAGTTTAGTAATTCATTGATTTTTTTTTAAAGTATCAAGATCTGTATCATAGAAATCAATGGCAACTTTCGATTAAGTGAGCATGTCATCTATTACTATAGAATGACAATTGGTGTCACTCGGTAAAATTGCATAGCCAATGAAATGTTTTTGATTTCATTTATTTATTTATCTTTTCAAGGTACACTCGAAATTATGTTTGCATCGACTCACATATTGTAGGAAGAAATAAAATGAATCATTTGAAGAAACGAAATATAATTCAACAAACTATAAAATAATTTCGAGACGAGATATGAAAATAAAACAGATATATAATTGAATCTCGACTGAATTCCAGATCATGACATAAAATATATGTTTTTAGACTACAGTGTCTTTTTAGAAGAACAATAAAAAAATTACCTAAAGTTAAAATGGATGATTCACAAAATTCTGCTGATTTGATTCATATGGCATCCGATACAGAACCAAATCTATTGCTATCAACACAAGCCAACATCAAGTATAGACCAATGCCTGATCCATTATCTGTTTACGTCCCATTAAATTCTCTAACTGAGGAAACCGTAGATTCTATTGTTTCAACTGTTTCAACTGTTCCACAATCTGATAAGACAGAATGGAGTTTTAGTAGACGTACTTTACTCGCTTTTTTGCTTGCAATTCACAATAAACTGAGTCGAATCGAACAAAACGACTCGACCATGAAACTTGATAGACAAATTGTAGAATATGCTTCAAAAGTTCGACAATGGCTTGTACATAAAAATCATTCGGGTAATATCATCAAGGAACTTGATTGGACTGAACTTCGTGAAACATATGACAAAATGGCTAAAGAAACAGATGATGGCAATGCTAAGTATTTTGGTGTCAAAAATGCTGAACCATATTTTGAGTTAACTATTGAACGAGTGAGTTTTATCTATATCTCACGCATCAGATTCATATTGTTTCGACATCTGTCAGGGCATTTAGCCAATGCTATGACATGTGAATCTGTATTTTAAGATAAAGTTTTTGCATCTTTATTGATGAAATATGCTAAAAGATATAACATAAATCTTAGACTAAACTTCGATGAGTTAACGACAATACTATTAAGAATAAATAATTTCTTTTTAAAAAAAATGTGGAAACTTCGGATTTCATCCGAGAGCTATGTGTACTGCAAAAAGTGCATGAGACATATGAGTCATTCTAGAATGTCTGAACACAAAAATTATCATGAGAAACTAGGCAATTTGATTTCTGGATGCAGTTTTTGTGCATTTTGAGACCTTTTCAGGCGATACTTCGTTAGAAAGCTACAATTTAGTTCAAAACTAATATCAGATTCGGAATCAGCGTTAAAAACTGAGTCGATTTATATATGTTGTGGATAATTCTGAGAAAAAAACGTTTTTTCAAAAATCCCTGTACTCCCCCTCAGGATGGTCTGATCAAAAATGACAATTTTTTCGATAACTCAGCCATTTCTTGACGGATCCCTCTCATCTTCGAACTCGACCGAGATATTGATGAGATAATGCTGTGTACAAAATTTCATGAAATCGGATCAGCCTTTCAGGAGTTATCGTGTAAACGGCCGGACACACTGACCGATTCTATAGTGTACTCACTTTTGTTTTTGAGTACACAATAATGATTTAAAAATTAAAACAACCACAACAACAGTATGAAAAGTATTTTATTTCAATCATCGTTATTGAGCAAGATTTGAGTAGATCGAAAGTCACTCTATTTGATGATTTCTTGTGTGATATGAATTGCTACGAATTAACTGTAAATGAATACGATTTTAAAGATTCAAATAAGAATTAAATCATTGATTCTATATGATTGACTGAGACTATTCGATTATTTAGAGAGAGTTCTTCATAGTATAATATTTGTTTAGGTACATCCTGATATAAATCAATCTCGCGAATATATGACCCGTTTTCGAAGTCATGGTTGGGAACCTAATGAATTAAAAATCTACTGGAATCTACAACAACTTGAGAATCTTTGTCCAAAAGATGAAACACAAATTAAACAAGTACACAAAAGAAATGAAGAAAAAATTGATGTCAACAATGAAACAAAACTTGAAGAAAAATGTGAATTAAATCGTACTCAAGAAGATTTTAAAAATCTCAATATACAGTCCAAAACTAACGAAGAATCAAAAGATGAAGCAAAATTCGAAATAGAAAAAGAAGTAAATGACCCAGTAAGAGACGAAGTCAAAGACCAATCAAGTGAAGAAAACAATAGAGAAAAAGATAAAACAAACGAAGAGGTAGAAAATGAAAACCTATTACTAGAACATGATCCATCTGATGCAGATGCTGCAGAAGCTCTACGCCAATATCCAGTTTCGAAAAGAAACAATGCTGGAAAGATAACATATATTAATCAAGGTATTGAAAAGGCTGTTTTTGACATACCAGAAAATGCACAAATAATTGTTCTTAATTTTGCTGTAAGTTATTTCTCGAATACAATTCTCAATTTAAACTGAGTATTTCAGAATGAACGAGTGGCTGGCGGCGGATATTGCCGGCATGCTTGTAAGTATTATTCTTTTCATACGTATATAGACGCATAAAATGAGAAACATTCTCTGAAAAAGAATTTTGAATTGAACTATTTTATATTCTGGTTTGAATATCGCAATAACTCATGGAATGAAAATCGGCGGTGAACTGTCGCTTTTGATAACATGAAAAAACATTTTCAATTTTTCAGGGGCACAAGAAGAAATAATTCTTTATAATTCTGATGGTTATCGCTCATTACTTGATCTAAAATACGGACGCATGAGTGGTGGATATGCTATACCAGAATATGGTCTTGCTTATGTTCGTGATATACGCTTTTTCGATGATAAAACCGGCAAAGACCGTAAAGCAGATATGTTAGTTTCTGCCTGCTATTGTCTTACTCGTTCACTGCAACTTTATGCAAATCCAACATCAGAAGATGAGGTAAATTTTTGAAAGGATTTTCACTGAAGGTGTTCATCTTAATTGGTTATACAATCTACAATATGTATTTTGATTATTTTAGTGGAAAACAAAAACTCTAGCGAAATTTCAAGCATTCATGGCTGCAGCTATTGCTAATACAAAAGGTGATGGATCAAATACTTATCTCTTACTGGGACCTATTGGTACGGGTGCGTTTGGAAATGATGTTATTGAAATCGGAAATGTATTTCGGAAAGTACTTACATCAAAATTAATGGGTTCACATCGTCCGATTTCCAAAGTTTTCGAGAATATTTGGTTTGTTTCGACAGATAAATGGAAAAATGATGAATTCGAAAAAATTATGCGTACAAGTGACATAAACGATATTTAATCATTTTTGTTAAGTGATGTTTCTTTTTCTGTCTATATTTAAACATGATACAACGAGAATGTTTTCAATAAACATACCTTAAAGACAATAGTATGATTAACGTCTCGGGAATAAATAGACGTTCTTTCGTTCTAAATAACTGTCAAACACAACAAAAAAGAAGTCACAAGGAGTTAATGAACGACTAATCAAATCATGTCTTGACCGATGCTATTTTGATATTTGAATAGGACGAACATTGAAATGAAACAACAGCAAAGTCAACAGATGATAAAGTAAAAGGACTTCTCAAAACTGAAGTTAAATGCGTGCATAGAAATACTGTGTAACAGGAAGATAAGGTCTGATAAGAAAACAAAAATTACGTTTGCTATAGAATTTCTTCTAGAATTTTCATACTACGAAAACAATGTCTTGTACTCACTTAATATGTATAATAATATATCTTTTTACAAGTCCTCATTTAATAGAATCTAAGCGTATATCTGATTCGAGTCTTGATTTAAATGAGATCGTTTATCATGATGAACCATCAAGAATTTATCTGGGATCACCATCGATTATTCGTCTATCATCAGGTCGTCTAGTTGCTAGTCATGATTTTTTCGGTGCTGGTTATATATCTCAACCAAGAAATGTTTCGATTTATACCAGTGATGATAATGGTGAAACATGGTCGTTTATTTCTTATATTAAACATAGTTATTGGACAACATTAGCTGTTTACAATGGTTTAATATATGCAATAGGTACCAATAGTGATTCAAATGCGAATGTAATAATTCATCGAAGTAATGATAATGGTTCATCGTGGATTTATAATGGAAACGACGATGGTGTTATTTTATTTCATGGGTCATTTGCAACAGGTCCAACGCCCATCGTTATTGCTGAACAAGTTATGTATCGTGCTGTTGAACAGTGGCCAGCGCCTTTTCAATGGCCTAAAGATTTTCAAGCAGCAATCATCAGTTGTAATCTATCGAAACCAATTGAATCGTCGACAGCAGATGATCCTATAATGTCACCTAACAATTGGCGATTGACGACACCCCTTGTTTTCAATAAAGAATGGTTACCAAAATCATTTCCAAATTTAACTGCACCGGGATATTTAGAAGGAAATATTGTTATAGTACCTAAATCATCATCCAATGAAACACGTGTATTAAATATCATGAGATTTAATTCCATACCATTATCAAACTTAGCAATTATTTTAGAATTAAATAAAACAACAAATACACTTTGTTTTGTTTCAATCACAAATTTTCCTGGTGGTATGACTAAATTTACAATACGATACGATCCAGTGACTGAAGCTTATTTTTCATTAGTAAATCCTGTCACACAAAATTTTGAACCAACTCAACGGAATATATTAAGTTTGTCGTATACAAAAGATAAAATTCACTTGAGCAATTGGACTATCGTTGCTGATCGACTCTTATATGATGATACGGGTTTTACAATAAATGATAGTCTTCTTTATACTGGTTTTCATTATGTCGATTGGCAATTTGACGAATTCTCATCATCATCATCATCATTTAATAGTAAAGCAAGTTGTATTGAATGGAATTGTGATGGTGGTCCTCATATTATTTATGCAATTCGTACATCTTATCGTGGTGCTAATTCATTTCATAATTCAAATCGTATTACTTATAAAACATTGAAAGATTATCGTGAAATGATAAAATAATTTAAATATTTAAATAGCAGTTAGAAATAAATAAAACAATTACACTTAATCTATGTTCATATGTAATGAAGCGATATATTACAGTAGGTTCTCATCCTAAAAACCGGTTATCTTCTGAACAACTGATCTTAAGTCTTATCAGCGTCCTTGTATTCATAAATATTAGTATGCAAAACATTTAATAGTTCAGCTTAAAAATGTATAAACTTGTGATATTTTTGAAAACCGAAACACTGATTTCAATTTCCGATACACAAAAACTATATTGAAACCGATTTATGATTCTGATAATGTGAATAGACTGACTCTCCACAAACAAACAAACAAGTTAAATCCTACAAAAAAACAAATACTCATTTTGGAACACTTTTACTTGAAATCACAGATGACTAAGGTCGTTCTAGACGAAAACAAATCGACTGTATATGATATTTTTTCTGTTTCCTTTGACATTTAGAAAATTTCTTTTTCTCAACAGACATTCCTAGAATATACGATTTTTTCGCGATATGAGTCTTATAACGCAGCAATGCTATGAGCTAGAAAACTGAAATTTTGTTTGCATGTAGACATCTGAAAGTAGTAACATAAAAGAAAAATGTTCTAATCGGTGAATCGAAAAAACAATCATTAGCAAAATACGATTAAAATGTAATTGTACTAAAAAGTTTCAATTTATGCATGTAAATATGAATTTTTTTAAAATCTAATTCATAGATTATAAAATGGTTGTAAAAAGTTTCCAATATGACAGTAAACCCATTTTCTTTCATTCGGTAGTTAATAGTGATTATGATATTTTAATTGACAATTATGACAAATGAATTGATGCCTAACCTGAAAATGATGAAACAATAACAACAAACAAATGAACTAAAAAAGATGCTATCCATCTCGAAATATAAATTTTTTTTAGAAGATATTCTTCGAATAAGTATATTTTAAAGACATTGACATACCAAGAAAAAAAACATAAAAACAAACAGATGACGCATGGTAGGAAGGATGTAAAAGAAAATTTTATGATTACTCATAGATGCATCTATAATAGCTTCGAGATGAAACAAAGGAAGGAAGAGCAACTTGGAAAAAGTAATTTTAACTTTTGTTAATATATACATAAATTACTCAATATTTGCCTCCTCGTATAGATATTTTGTGGATTTATTTTTTTTTGTTGTTAAATATAATGAGCGGTATAATATCAAAACCAACAGCTAGCTCAGAGAAATTAAAATGGCAAGCAAAAGCAGCATTTAATGAAGGCAATTATAATTTAGCTGTAGAACTGTTTAGTTATGCATTGGAGCAAGTACCAAGATATGCTCCTTATTTAACAAATCGTGCTTTATGTTATTATCGTTTAAATGATGCTGATAAAGTTTTAAAAGATGCTTCGGCAAGTATTCAAGTTGATCCAACATGGACAAAAGGATATTTTTATAAAGGAAAAGCATTGGAATTGTTAAATCGTAAACAAGAAGCAATAGAATGTTATCAAAAATGTTGTCAATTAGAACCAAATCAAAAGGAATATAATGATGTTCTTCGACAATGTGGTGGTAAAATGGTATCAACAACTAGACAGGTTGATCAAGTTTCAAGTCATGATGTTTTATGTGATGTATGTCGTTGTTGTCCAATAATTGGTGTTCGATATAAATGTACAGTATGTGACGATTATGATTTATGTTCTAAATGTGTCAATTCTAATCCAAATCAAAAAGGACATAGAGATACACATCCATTAATACCAATTAAACAACCTCAACAATCTTCACAAAGAATATCTAATTCAGTACCTCGACAGATTGATCTTTCCGTTGCTATTCATAGTTATAATATTGTTTTAGTTGTTGATGTATCATTATCAATGATTGGTTATGAGGCAAACAATCGAATAAATCCTTCGAAAAATCGATGGCCTGCAACAGAACGTGGAATAATTAAAATTGCTAATCAATTAGGTTTAAAAGATCGTTTAACATGTTTAGCATTTAATGCCAAAGTTTATGAAGTTATGGATAGCGAATCTGCTAATGTTGCTAAATTAAAATTAGCCTTAGTATTATCTGCTTTAAAACCAAGTATAGATGATGCTAATGCTGGTACAGCATTGTATGATGCTATTGATTCAACATTTCAATTTTTATTAAGAAATAAATTTGCTGGAATTCTAACTGGTGATTCAAATCGAAATCAAATTATTTTAATTACTGATGGAGAAGATTGTAGTTCAACGAAATGTAATTTAAATCAAGCTTGTCAAAGAGTCAAACAGATTTGTGATGATTTTGAAACTGATATGTTATTAATTGGCATTGGACTTGAACTGCAAGGAAGACAAGCTATGAATCAAATAAAACGAGCTGGTGGTGAAAGATGTCAATTTTTAGATTTAACAACTTTATCAGAATTAGATGATATTTTTGATAGAATTTCATTTGTTTTCACTCAACGAACAACAGTTACTAATGTTTAAATATTTCTAAAACATATTTCTAGACTCGAAATCTTTCTAATTAATTATTCTGAATCGATTTTTTTCATTCACAATTTAATAAAATGTTGATTGTCTAACTCATAATTGTATGCGACTAGTCATTGTCATCTATTTTAACAGCCTTTATTTTAACTTACAGAATTTGTACATCAGACTAAAAATAATCTTTCGACATTGTCGAATACTCTCATGGTATCTATCTGAAACAAAATTCAATAATTTCTGTTAACATAATATTTTTGATTATATGAATTCGATTTTGACCAATTAAAAAAATGAAATCATGATAAGACATACAAAGAACGATCAAAGGCAAATGTAAATATAAGATGCCGCAGAATATATATGATACTTATAAGAACAAATAAGACTACTCACATTTCTTAATCTAAGTCTGCTAGATTGCGAACACGAAGTTTTTTTATCACATTGTTTTAGTTTTGAAAAAAAAAACATTTTTCTGTCAGTTAGTGTAAATCTCTAAACGTCAAATAAATGTTCTATTCAAGTAACTGTGATATAATCAACATTTGATTTTCAAAACTTAACAACTACACTAATGAATCTTATATAAACAAACCAATATCTGACTCAATGATAATTTAGTATCATACAAATTGTAATATATAAAATTAATATTTTCAAGCAAAAAAATTGCTTAATTTCAATCATTAAAAAGTGTGATGATCGAATAATGAGGGCGTGGGTGTGGATGTCTAGAAGAGAATACACACCCACACCCAAATTCGAAAGAAATCCGTAAGGTAACAGGAATAATGAAATCAATAGATCATTTCATACTAATATTCATGTAAAAGAATATTTAAAAAAAACAAGCATACGTTAAAATGCTTTACTCAAAGGTAGCTCAACATTTTTATTCACTGTCAGATGAGATTTTGTACGGATGCGAATTGTAATTATTTTCTTTTCTCGACATGAAAATATCTCACGAAATCTAAAAGATTCTTAAGTTCATTACAAGGATAATATATTATGAATTTTCACTAGAAATTTCGTTAAATATATTCTTGAAATGCTACAGATCGTTTTTCATCATGACATGGACATACAGTTGGATGTTTTGTGCATGCAAGTTGTTGAGCTTTCATTGATTTTGATGTTGAACTTTCTACTGTAAATCCATAGAATTGTTCCAATCGACGACATCGTAATTCTAATGATATATAATAAAAAACATTGCTAATTGTTTCATTCAAATCTTCTTGTGGGTCGAAGACATGTTGTCTAGTTTCATTATTGCCAACAATCACATATGGCCATCGAAATGCATATAAATATGGTAGAGCGCTAGCCAATTTTCGTTCTATATATTGTTCTAATTTTTCTATGCGATCAACAAAACTAGTTATGTTTTTTATATTACTAACATTGAGTTTAACGGTAAATGACCGCCAATCTATGAATCTTTCGAATGGAAGTACAATATTGTCAGCTAATAACATTGGAATTGAGCCTAATTGGATGGATTCGTACATGCGAGGTGACCATGGAAGAAAACCTTCAGGGCACAAAATAAAAACACTGGATTGAACTGATTGAATATATTCATAAGATTTTATATGACCACTAATTATTTTAATAATATTATATTGTTTTCCTTGAATTTGAATCGATGTTTTATAGTTTTGTTTTTGATCAATATCTTGTTTTATCGATGATAATAACGAACGTGCTGATTGATACGAAGCTATATGATCAAGAGCTCCAGCAAAGTAAAATATTTGGTTCTTTTTCTTTATCAAAGTATCTAAATCATCAGACTTGTTTCTTCTCCATTGTAATAATGTAGATTGAGGTATAATAACATCATACTGATGTCGATAAGTAATATATATATTTCTGTATACATACTGAGGCGGTGTACCTGATGGTAATAAATCGGCTCGTATACCAGTGAACGCTAATTGGATAACATTTTTTAGTAGCATTTGAGTTTCATTATATAAAATTCCCATGTTTCTACCACTTGGAATGATAAGAATATGATTAGCACCTATTTGATCTTTGTTCGGAGCTAGTGTCCAGTAGGAAAACTTTGTGCAAACGTTTGCTAATAATATGCTCATGTAATTTTCATTTAAATCTACGTATAAATTATTAAATTGTTGATCATTTAAAGTCGATGGTTGATGATGGAAATAGAAAAACATAAAATCACTAGGAATAATGAAATAATCAGCAAGAAGAGGATTATTAGCCCATTGGAAATGATGGTGGCGAGAAATTTTTCTCGATTGATTTAAACGCTGAAAATAGTCTTGAAGATAATATTCAGGTGAATACATTTGATGTTCATTTGCTATATTTTTCCAATTTACTTTTAGAGATGAGAAATATGTTGAATTGTTGATTAGTGAATGTTTGTCATACATCCATATTCTTAAAGGTCGTTTTAGATAATCATCAATATAGAGTGAGCGCCGAACAGAATTCATTTTATTAATCCAAATGAGCATTTTATAAATATTTCGAGAGACCATTGAATGTGTTGTCATTAAATCCCCGCAAACTTCTTCGCAAAATTCATCTTGAAATATTCTAATGTCACTTGCATATTCACTATATTCATTTTGTTTTTTTATTGACCATAACTTTGTTACATTAGGCATTATTTCAAAATATGAAAAATCTATTTTTGAACACCAGCATGTTTGTCGTTTTGAATCATTAGTATTAAATAGTACTGAATTTGTATAGTGTTCAAAGAAAAATTGAGACGCATGAGGTTTTGAACACCAAATATGAAAATTTTCTTGCATATAACTAGCACTTAGTTTAACAGGAGATAATATATCAAGTTGCATTGCTTCCTTATGAACTAATAGTTTTCCTCCAAGATCAAAAGAATTACTTTGAATGCGCATAATAAATTTAGTATATGATTTTACACGCTGATATGGATCCTTTTCCAAAACAGTAAAAAAAGTAGGTGGAACTGGAGAATAATAATGATTGTCACTTTGAAATGGACATAAACGCTGATCATTTATATGCTTAATTGATTTATTGTAGCAAAAATCGAAATAGAACCAATTTGAAAATGTTGGATCAAGTGAAAGTCGTGTTTGCATATCAACATCATACATTGAAGGAATAAACATTGATTCTCGATGTCCAGGATAACTATAGAGAATTTGTGCTTGAATAGGTAAAATTCTACTTAACAAGCCTGCAAAATGAGAACCACGACTAGTAGCATGTATATATAAATGTGGATAACATTGAAACTGTGGATAGTAAATTGTATTCATCCATATTTGTAGTGATAAGTATATATACTTTACGTCGCTGTTATTACTAATCGGCATATGGATGTCATAAGTTTTGCGTTTCGAACATATAGCTAATATTGAATAATCAGAACGACGAACAGCAGATAGTATGCGATCACCAACCGAAAAATCCCACATATGACACTTGTTCAAATATTATCGTTGACAAAATAGACATTTAATGCAAGTCTCGTAAGAAACAGGACCGTTTGTATTTGAATAATTCTATCACTACATCCACATTTGGTACCATAGAGTATAATCATAAGGCGGTAGCCATCACTTTTGCTAGGCGTCTTTAACTCATAACGAAACTCATAATGATAAAGTTCGTCCTCGGATAAACGGTAATATACAGATGTGGGCTTATGTTTCTCGACATAACATTTTTGTGTTACTTGACGAGTAGTAGTAGAACTTAATACTGGTGGCAGATTAGGACTGATGAAAATGCTGAGCAATATAAGACTGGTAGTTGTAAGCAATATCAACAGTAGAAAAAGTTTAACTTTCTTTTCACGCTTCATACGCAGGAAAGAGAATGAGTAGCTTGAGCTATGCATCGTTGGTTTAATTTACCACGTTTTTACGGTCCAATGATGTGGATTGAAATATACTCAAATAAACAAATCGACAATATATGTCGATTTTATATAAATATCAGTATGCGCCGTATATTGTGAAGCGATCAAGCGTAGTTTGTTATTTCTTCATTTCTTGTTTGAAGATTAATATATTATTTTTTAACCTAAAAAGAAAACTTATAATATTTTGTTTTTATCGCATTTAAATTTAAAGAAATAGACTCATACATGTATGGTGATGATGATGACGAAGAGCCGGTCTGAATATCGAATAAAATGATTTAGATGAACAAGTTCGAAAAACGAATATCTTACGATGCAAAAAAAAAGAATCAAATTTGAAAAAAACGATTTTAATTCAAAAAGAAAATGTAGAATAATACACATAGTTATTTGTATGGTTCTCGATTGATTCTGCTAAGAACACCTGAGATTCGTCTAAAATAAATATCGATTGAATATGAAATCATTTAGAAAGAAATATCAATGAAAAAATTTATTTTCTATATTTTATTGTATTTTAATTATGACTAAATAATTCGGATGTTGGAAAAAACAGATATATATATATATATATATATAATATATGAAAATTGTATTGTTTCTCAAATTTATCTTAAACAAATAAATATTTTTTTGATCGATATCTTACGATTCCAAGTTTCTTCATTTCGTCAAATTATTAGTTATTCAACACAGCAATTAACATATCGAAATCTCTTTTAACAGAAATAAATGTTCTCTGTCGATATAAAATAATCCTTCAGAATGACCTGTAAGACTACACAACATTTTGTTGTTCTAAAAAACTCTTCTATTAATACAGTACTTCGATATTAGTTTTATTTCGAATTCACAACATCTATTCTTGGCACAGAAGATAATCAGTGTTATGACAATCGTAGGGCGTGGAACCATGTTTATCCTCACACTATTTCTGAAAAGTAATGATTAAGTTTCAGTTTTCACCAGAGAAAAAAGCAATAATGTTAAAAACGAAGATATGAAACATTACGTTGAATTGTTCAAATTAAACATCATATCAATATGGTTGCTGAATCTGAAATAGGCGAGTTGAAAATGCAAATCTGGCCCATTGTCTTCTTTTACTACAGCAATATTCATCAAATTTTTATTTTCTTGTCAAAATACGTGAGTACCATCAATTTATCATTGACTTCTGATAATCTTGAAATAAACAAAATAGTCATTTGAATCATTTCAATAATCAATTAATTATTTCATTATTGTATTGTATAAATAAATTGGTCACAAACGAATCGAATGTTTTTTTTCTCAATACTACTCAAAGCTGCCAAGTCAAAAACTAAAAGATGAGTTGATAAATCAAATCATATTTTATGTTGCTTTAAGCTGAATGAAATAAGTTTCTTCGTTGCTCATCTCTCTGTCCCTCTCATTATGACCTTGACAATTCATATGTTTTTATATTAAGGGCAAATCTTTGTTTAGAATGGTACCAATTATTACAGAATTTTTAGCCTCATTTCTATGTATTTACTTTCGTTGAAGCCACCTCCTGATAAACTCATACTTTTGTTCTTTATATCTATTTTTCGTTTGATTAAATTAGTTAGTACCAAAATGTTCTCATTGGAATCATAATATTCGTTTCCACACAATGTTACTACAATAATCAGTTGTAATTTTTGATCAAATGACGATCTCGAAGAAGCTAGTACCATAATATCCATGCGAGAATCTACATTAACATCATCCTGATCCTGAATGATGATAAAAACTAATCTAACTTACATGCAGTTAAAGTCATATCAAAATTCAAGATTATCATGATTTTGGAGAGGAAGATTTCATGCGATTATTTTCAAGATCAAATTGAGTATCTAAGACCAATGAGCCTATCGTCTTAGAATTGAATCTTATAATCGAAAAGCGAAAGTTATTTTAATAATTATAATAATTAACTTTATTTCACTATGATCACGTAGTGATACTTTAGAAATTTCTAATATAGCTGTTAAAACAGGAAAAACGAAATTGTTTATTTAGCATGTAAGAAGAATTTATATTAGAAACGTATATTTCAAGTACCATCTTATTTCCTTTTTTTTTGAATACTTGTTTTCTCTTGACTAAAGTTATATTCTTTATTGATGGAATAAATAGTTTTTCTAGAGAAATACATCTAATTTGTGTCAATACAATAATGGCATAAAGTGTTCTTTACTTTTTTCTTATGTAGATTCTGTTAAAAGCCTAAGTTTTCTTTTGCTTAATCATTAACCTTGATTTTATTCAAGTTTACTTAGTACGATGAAAAGCTAATCAGAACCATCGTCCAACTCTAATCATTTGACACACTGATTGACAATATGCATTTCGAAATTAAGAACATTTAGACCACATCATAAGTACAAAAAAAAGCAATAAAAAAGAGAAAAATATTTAAATCACATAAAAAATATATCGTTAAATGGTTTTTATTATTGTCAGATGGATCATTATTTAACATTAACATCTGTCAATAGTAACTCTCATGGCCAAGAAGCAAATATTTCCCTGGAGAATAATTAAAGATTTCTTTCTTTTTCTTCTTCTTCTTCTTCTAAGCAATGTTAATCATCGAGATATATGTTCTCCATTAAAATGAGAAAGTATTGAAAATAGTATCGTACTGCTTCAACATGAATGAAAACTAATCTCTGATTGATCTTTGAATATTAGATTAGACTGTCAAAGACAAAAGAAAAAAATCTTTTTCCTGTATTGAAACAGAAGAACGGATGTTGATTGAAGGCATACGTTTTTTCTTTGCTCAGTAGTGATTGACATCCGACCAAGAGGAAAACTCATTTTCTCATACATAACCAATAGGGTTTCTCTCATCATTTGACTTTAAAATGAATGAATGTCAGATTTTTTCAGTCGGAACATATAACAATATTCTACAGCTTTTCTTGACAAAAGAGAGACAAAGAAAAAGAAAATTATGAGCATGATATTTGGTATAAAAAGGGGAAAACATCATCGACATATAGTCATTTACTACTTTAACATTTGTAGAGAAATCAGCGATAGTCAAAAAAAATCATAATGTCATTCGATAGTATTGATAAACTCAATCGAGAATTTGAACGTTGCTATAATAATGGTCAAGTGAAAGAAGCTGTTACCACTTATGCCAGTGATGGTCGACTTTTTGCTACTGATAAACAAGTTTATGAAGGTTTAAGTCAAATTGAAAAATATTACGCAGGTGCAAGAGCTGCTGGTAATTCGAAAGTTGAACTACATACTGGACAAGTTATTCAATGTGGTTCGGATTATTTTATTGAAATTAGGTTTGTCTTTGCAATAACTTTTAACTTTTTATTCAATTCTTGTTTTTAGCCAATACAAAATAAATACTGACGGTGGAAATTATGTCGTTGTTTGGAAGACAGATGGTGGACAATGCAAAAAAATTATTGATATTTTCAATTGAAAACAACAAAAACAATAGCCACACGGATAGATAAACATTGTACTTCTTATCCCTTTCCCTTACACATTTAATCTAGTTTATGTAATAGTCGCGTAATAAAATCTAATGATATTAGCTAATAGAATAAGCCTTTTTTGTTTTAATTCATAGTATTATTGAAAAACAAAGCAACGAACAATTTGTAGATAATTATATGAATAGTTCAATAGGTATTCGATAAATAGAATTCTTTAATAATGTTTATTATTCTTGCCTAGAGAAACAATGTCAAATTGTCTCCGTTTTATATTAGAAATTTATTAGAAATTGATGACTATTTACTTAGTTATATCTCTTAGTAGTATTATTATTTTAATCAAGAGAAGTAGTCAAACACAAAAAGAAAATTAAAAATACAATCTTCAAATTCTATAATATTACATATAGATGATCTTCCATTTAAAATACAGATATCGATTTCTGTTAAATTGACTACAAAGGAATATCTCAGTTATTGAATGGTATTTTACTACAGATTATTGTAATTTGATCGACTTGAATAAATAATACAAAACAGCCTGTTTTACTTTGATTAATCTTGTTTTCTCTTCAAAGTTTATTTCAAATCTATGGTATTAAAAAGTTAACTCACTTCAATTTTGAATGCCAGATTTTTATAAAAAAATGTTTTCAGATGTAAAATTTTCTCATAAAATTCAATGAAAAACATACTACAGAATGCATATATTTGTGTCCAAACTTCTTATTGAACAATTATAACGGGTGTCCTAGAAATGATAAGTCTCTCAGTATTTTGATTGTATCTCTGTCAATTTTTTATCATTCAAGCTGAAATTTTTACAGAACGATTCCTTGTTCAATTCTCTGCAAAAATGTATAAAGCGTTTTAATATATTATATAGTTCCTACAAATTCTGGGTTAAAGACTAAGATACCAGAACAACGAATTTTCCAACATTACTTTGTCCATTTTACTCATATTGCTTTGGAAGTGTGCGAAATGTAGTAAGTCATTTTGAAGCATTTATAAAGCTCTTTCTAAACAACTGCTGACAACTGTATCAATGCTTGAGCTTTTGTGCGGGGAAGCTTCATTTCTTCTGTACACATTTCTGCTGTTTTCCAGGCAAAGATTAATCTATAAGAACTACACAATGAAACGCTATACATTCCGTTCTTTGTGTAAAATGTAACGTGAGAGCACAAGCCTTCCTGATTTCACATCGTTATATCTGAAATAACATCAACAGTCTATTCGGGCAATCTTAACAAAGGATTACGATAATATGAACATACTTGACGATATTGAAAACCAAAGACTAGGACAGTTAGGTGCATGTCCGATCGGTTATAAAAAGCAATTAGTTTTTGAAAAACGGGGGTTACAAAATTCGTCATTTTGAGTTCTTATAATCTTTAACCCAGAATATTTGTAGGAGCAATCTTATGTAGTAAGACGTTCTATACATTTTTGTACAGAATTGAACAAGGGATTGTTCTGTAAAAATTTCAGCTCGAATGACGAAAACTTGACAGGTATATAATCAAAATACTGAGAGAGTTATTATTTCTGGGGCACTCGTTACTATGTAATAATTTTGATGAAATGTTATGCATGTCAGAATGATATCTTTTTTTATTGTGATAAAAAATGGCACATATTCGTCGAATGTGATGTGTTATAGAAAGAACCAGGATTGAGAAACCTCATGATGTTCCCAAGAGACTTCTAAGTTTTAGAGTTTCATTCAAGTAAAAACTCAAAGGGAAAATAGCGCACATGAAGCGAAAAAGTACTTCAAAACAAATACTTGAAGTTGCTCGAAGTAACTTTAATTCCAGAAGTTCAGTTTCCTCCTTGAGAGAGACTTCTAATTTTCTGTTGATTTTGGAATAGTCATTTTTTCACACCAGATTTTTCAAAACTATTCTGCCTTTAAAATTTAGATTAGACAATCCTGATCAATGTCTTTCTATTTAGCTTTAGTACTGATGGATATCAATCAATATCGGTAATTGCACATCTAAATTTAGCATCAATAGAAATATGGATAAAAAATACAGCTATGTTTGATTGAAAATTCAGTTGAATAAGGCTGTATTCTCAATATGACAACAATGCGTTAACGTAGTGCAGTGTGATTTTCAGCATATATATCTTAGCTCACATGTTTTAATTTACTTCACATATCTATACTGATAAGAATCTCAGTGACTAAACCAATTGACCAGCTATAGTTTTGTTTTCAATATTTCTACGCTGTCTTAATGAGATAGAATCGTTTCATTGACTTCGCTGAAAATTTGAGCTATTATTAGTATATCTAATTTTGTTTGTAAATAAACATTGTAATTTACATGATAAATATTTGACGTCGTCGTGAAAACTTGATGTTTTTGAAAAGCTAGTTTTTTACTAGTGTAATAAACAAGTTCTTATGCTATACGATTCAAATAATTACTAGTTGAGATTTGATCTTTGCTAGAAGTGTTTTAATTACTCATCGACTGTGATATGATTTAAAATTGCACATATGTCCATAATTTACTTAATATATAAAATCAGCTGATTCGAATATTCGTCATAGGACGAAATAAATCTTTGTCGAACGGCATCTATCAACACTGACAAAAGGAGAAGAATATGAGGAACATTTAATATAAGTAAATATTTCAAATGATTATTCTGCGAAAACTACACATTTTCTCTATTGTTTTCATATAACAATGAAAAAATATAACATATATAAAATAAAACACAAAAAGAAAAATTTATAGTAAGTGAACCTAATAAAAAATATATGCAAAATACTGTGAAGTTCGTTTCTTCGAAACATTCATTAGAATGCTGCAAAAAATAATCCTAATGTTTCTCGTTCATTAGCAAAGTATATTCAGGATGAATAAATATACGAGTATTATGTACATTATATAGACTATATTTTTTTCTAAAAAAACCAAATTAAAATATTTACGGTTGTTTTTATGCGCCATCAGAATGTAAAAAGGCTAATAAAAACCTTTTGCACCAGCCATTATTTGATATCTTAAAGAAAATATTTTTACGTTTAGCGTGACTTGGACCAGTGATCGAAGGAAAGTAATGACATTAGTGTTGATTATTTCACTCATTACTTTGATAGTACAACTATGCCAGTTAAAACCACTGGAGGAATATAAAAAATCACCAACAATCAATAATTCCGTATATTATGTAGCAATTAGTGTATTAACAACAATAATAGGTGTTTACGCTTTCGGGCTTCCATATTCACCCCTTATTGTTACTTTAATCATTTTAGCGGTTATGTTATGTCTCAAACCACAACTACCTGGGTTAATCGTAGAATTAGAAGGAATGATGATTACTGGTATATTGACTGGTTTATCAGTAGAATACTTTTATAATGGTCGAAAATATGGATTAGATAATTGAATGTTTTAATCGTTCTTCGTTTGATTCTTTCTTTCTCAGGAACTTTTTCTCAAATATAACCAACTTCTTTATTATTATTATTTTATAGTTTAAAGAATTTCTTTCGCTGTTTTTTTGTTCAACAAGGTGGGATGTACAACATCTCCGAAGAAAAAAGATATTTCTTGAGCTTTGTCCTAAGGAAGATATATAGAACGAAAGGATTTTTTAACTGAATAAATCCTACTCATGAAAATCTTCCACGTGTAACACAAAAACAATTTTCTATCATGATAAAACAAAATGAATAAAATGTGAAGGAAAACGAATAGACCATTACAACTCCATGCTCACTAGCTTTTCAAAAATACTTGAGTTTCAATGAGGAATAATTCAACAATCTCTATGGTAACAGTAGATACGAACAACATGTAAGGGAAAATCGATGGACTCTACAAGTTATATCATTATTTTACTTTTATTATATGAATGTGTTCCAACAGAGATGGGTTTAAAAATTCTCTGTTTATTTTCTTCAATATAGAATAAATAAAAGTCTGGTTCCACTCTTGTTCTTCGATATATAATATGAACACAGTTGATAAAAGTTATGTTTGAGCCAATCTATAAAAATTATTTTCAAAGTTAAGCTATGTTTACTATCTATGCAAAAGTATACAGGGCGAATATGAGATAGATGCCTTTAGAACAGTTGCGTAAGTCAAGTCTTAAAATGCTGAAATAAGCCTTAAGTAACTTTATTCTATCATTGATGGAAACAGTATTCGCAAAAAAACGATGCACTTAACAAATAATTTATTCAAGAACTTGACATTTAAATAAAATTAAAATGGTTCATACTGGAACCCCTTGGCAGCATTATATATATATATATATATATATATATTCGAAAACCACAATTCGAATGACTTTAAATTGATTTTGCCCAAATGAATTGGCAAAGCCAGTGGAATATAAATAAAGAAAAGTATGATTATTCGTGTAGAATAATAAATAAAAACAAAATTTTAGTCAATCATGGAATTAGAAAAAGCAAAGGAATTTTGAAACACTGTTAGTGAAGTCTGTTGAGCATCTACGTTAGACTGAAGATAGAGTTTTTTTCTTTTATGAAAAAACAAGAATTTTTTATCGTCTCATATAGAAATTGTTTTTGATTTATAAAGAATTTTTTATTAAAATAAATAAATTAGTTCTGATGCAATTATGAGATAATTATTTCTTTAGAGATTGACATTTTGTCAAATCTTTTACATTTTTATTTTTAACATTCATTACATGATAATATGAGATAAGAAAAATAAACGTATTCGTGCAATGTTCTACATGATGAAATATTGAATATATTTAATCTTTATATTTATCAAATGCTCGAAGAATATTTTCGTAATGTTCAAGAACATATTCATATTGAGTAGATAAATATTTTTTTCGTTTTTCAGGATCTGTTGCCAATGCTTCAAGTGTTGGATCTGCTAATTGAAGACGACGACGCTTATCAAACTAATTAAAATAATAGTCTTTGAATGGAAAGGAATGAAACGAAAGTTTTACTTGTAATGGTTCATAAAGACGTTGCTTAACGAGTAAACGAAAAATTTTCATTTGTTCTTCATCATTTATATTAATTGATTGTAGAAAACATATTTCATAAACACGTCGTATTTCTTGCTAAAATAAATTCAATTAAATAAATAGAGCAATGCAAATAAAAATACAAATTACTTTAGTTAATTTACAAATATCACGTGCTTTTTCAATCATTTCTTTGGTTAACCGATTTGTTTTTAGAATCGATTCTTTTGAAAATAAATCAGGTAAATACTTGTGACATAATTCCAATGAAACAAGATCACGTAATGCAACAAATTCATCTGATGGATCTTCAGCTAAATAGATAGAACATTAAGTTGATTCATAAAAATATGTTTTATCAAATATATTTAGATTTAATTTTTATTATTTTCTGAAAGCATTTTATGATTTTTCTATATATACACTATGAGAATAATCTCAAGTGAGATAACCAATTAAGATAGGATAATGTATAATTGATGAAAAATACGGTAACTGACAATAAATTCAGTCTGACCGTTCGAAGAGGCCTTCTCTCATCTGAAATATTAAAAAGAAACTTCTCTGAATACCTGTTATATCTTGAACACGTGAATCTTTTCGTAAATCATTATAAATTGCTGTTAACAGACGTCGTCCGTGTCCTTTTCGTTGATATGGTGGTAAAATTAATACTTGACTAATAAAAAAAAGGCAGTTTTTCCAAAACAAGAAAAAGAAAATTTTCCTTACCTAACTCTTGGTCTTCTTTTTTCTGGATAAGCATAATAAAGGTAAACAGTAATAAATCCAATAGGTGCATAACAAATTTGACCATTATCATTTTGATATTGTTGATAAAGAAGATAAATGACCCAATTTGGATCATCTTTATCAATGGTTGATGCAGCATCAATAAAAAATACAAGAAATATTTCAAGACGAGAATACCATTCAACAAATTTTTTATTATCACAAAAATTTTGATTAACACGATTTATTGAATAAGATAAAGATTTTTTTTCTCCTTTTAATTCGTATGTTAAAATTTGTTCACCGAATGGTAAATATTCATTTTCATTTTTTAATTTCGATAAAAATAAATCTAAATTCGTTGTTGTTGATAAAGGTATCCATTGATTCAATGATTCAACTAAATCATCAGCCTTTAAGAAAAAATTTCATTTATTACCGAATATAAATAGAATCTTTCTTTTTCGTTCATATTTTAATTACCTTGAATTGATTATATTTCTTTGGATTTATTTTTTCATCATAATCAATGTTTAAATAAAAATTTAATGATGATGATAAACAGTAAATATCAACCTTTAAATTTTTATAACCAAATATTCTTTCACTAAAATTAAAATAAACAATCAGATCTTTTATAAACATGATTAATTAAATTATTATTTCAAGCAATAAATTATGATAGAATTGAGACAATAGTATTATTTTAATTAATTCTAAGCAATATCACTTCTAATTGGTTATTGAATTTTACGTTTGAAATGCTATCTTTCTTTATTTTTATTGTAAACATGGTGTCATAAGATAATAAAAAATTCCATAGAAAATATCGTCACATAAAATATTTTCATTTTGTTTTTACTAGAAAATTTATTATCTATTGAATGAAATCTCTATGATTTTCTAATGAAGAAATCATGATAAAAAATGTTACTTTTCTCCAAATATTTGATGCGTAAATTCTGGTCCAAATTCATTTTTTTCATTTAAGTCCTTTTCTGATCGAACTGAAAAAAAATACATTCACACAAAAATAGAAGTTCAAAAAATCTACAAACGAACTTAATTTAAATGAAATGATTTCATTAGCCGAACAATCAAAAACTCGTAATGGAACAGGAAGAAGAATACCTGTAACAAAAAAAGAAAAACTCAGTTATTTTTTTGTCGTATTCTTCTCTTTGTTTAAATATGTTTACCTTGCTCGTTTAAATCCATTTTTATTGTTGTCTGAATGAATGGACAAATCTTGAAATAAAGAATATATGATGTATTTGCTGCACTTTATATTGCGATTTGCCTGAGCGTAACGGAATCATGTCTTTTCATTTTGTGTTTTGAATATCTCAACTTAATGAAATTGAATGAAGATGAGATTTTCAGAATATATTCGATTCTCATGGTTCTACATACTCTGAAACTTTCATAGGATTCAAAAGTTTGGTGATAATTTTATGATTAAAATATAGGTCCGTTACGAAATCACCAAAAATGGTCTTTGAGATTGAGTTCTATGTGAAGAACTGGAAAAGTTAGCTCAACTAAAACCACGACGAAAAGCTTTCAATAGGAAGGTTAATTATAGTTTTACCAAAGGTTTTATTTCTAGCCAGATGATTATTCAATCATACTCAGGCAACATATGCATAGTTTTATATAAGTGAAAATATTTTCTACACCACGAGTTGAGTACATGTACATCATAGGTCGTTAAATGAATATGAGAAACAGAAAACTCTCCTTATGACATTTTGTTCAATATTCTTGTCAATACATATTAAAGTGAAAAATTCTATTTCAACACTATACAAATAGTGAAAAAACAACGAAGACCACACAATGCACAGAAAAAGACAGAGAAACATCTGAATAATGTAATAATCAGGAGACAACTACTGCGGTTAAAATTAAGCGATTACGATTATTCTTCACAAATCTTCGGTTTCGATAAGCTTTAGGATTTTCATGTGAAGAATAATTTATTTCGCTGTAGAGGAATAGACAAGCAACAATAATGAATATAAAGCAGCCCGATGAGAAAATTGTATTACTTGTGTTAAAATGCAGGCAAGTACTTCCGTATACGCCAATTGCAATAATGATGAACAAAAACAAGGCGATGATCCAAAATATATATGTAAGAGTATCATAATAGTTCTCTGTGACTGAAAAAAGTTCGTAAATGAGATAAAGCTGCAACACATATGACACTAGTGGCGATATATGAGCGATCGTCGCCTCAATACTAGTGATGCATTTTATTGAATAACTAAATTTGTTTGATACAGTAGAGCACTGACATTCTTCATATGGGATGTTGCATAGCAAGAAGCTACTGTTCAGTAACATTTTCGTGGTTGAAGGAGAAAGAATTTGTTGACGGCAATTTTGAATTCGAACATTAAAACAGTCAATGAAAGTAGAAATTAGCATAACAATCAAGGCGCAGCCAATGATGTATGGCCCTGGAGCTTTATCAGCATCAACATGATATTTGATCTTGATGAGCATTCGATGAAAGAATAGTCAATTCGTAGTTTATGAAGTATATTGTTATATAAGGAATCTGAAATAAAACACACATACACAAAATGATATAATGTAGAATAATTTGCTACATCAAGAAAGATCAATGTCAGTATCTTTTTGGGGGAGACTATTATAACAGAAGCCTACTGTGTGCGGATATTGTTGGCATTGGCAACACTCATTCATCTTTCTTTTCGCTCTATCGTTCACGTCGGATATTTTAGGTTGATATTCGAGTATTTCTTACCATGATTGGCCTAACGAATGATTCAAACCCAGATCTCCCTCATTTCACATAGGTCTCGATGAGCTCTATCCAGTGCTACTCTTTTCACCAGAAAACTCACTTAAAGTTGTGCCAATAATGTATGGACATCTTTTATTGGCACAAAAGTACCCACACCCTCCTATTTACACCGCTGAAAAAAATGAGTCGAAAAGAGTATACCTTGAGACGATTCGACCAATGACAGATTCCAACAAAACTATAATTTGTTTCAAATACAGCTCGGCAAGGTCTTATTGATCGATCATCCTTGGAGTCCTATTGCATGTGTCTGGGAATCAATTCAAAAGTTCTGATCTAGCCAAGTTTTCCCCAAGACTGAAAGGATAGGATCTAGAAACCGTAATTCATGTGTGTCTATCTGTCTGTAACCGTCCCAGGCCAAAAAAGCTGACACAAGATCTTATGAAATACATACAAGATCTTGGATTATGGTCGAAATCTTACAAGAATCTGACAAGAAATCGTAGTCTCTGAGATCTTATATCAAGTCGCACATCAGATTCTTGAAAGATCTTATTAATGTGTAAGATCTTTCAAGAATCTGATTGTGCGACTTGATATAAGATCTCAGAGACTACGATTTTTTGTATGTTTTTTGTATGATCGTACAAGATCAAATAAGATCAGAAGCAGAATCTTATCAGATCTTAACATCTGATTGTTTGCCCTAGGGTGACACACATGACCATTTCTCTGCCCAGGTTGATCAAAACGGACTCGTTTACGGTCTGGTTATCGACGGTAAACGATGTCAAAACGGTATATTTACGGCAGTAAATAGGTCGCATTTGCCCGTAATACCTGGCACAGTAATACGGTACCGTAAACGGGACTGAATTTTCATGGTTTACGGCTGTTTGTGCTTCGTACTCTCATGATCATACGGTCGGTATTACGGCGCCAGATATTACGGCAAACTTTTTCCCGGAAAATAGTCGTAAAGTAACCGTAAACGGCCGTATACGGACCGTACTGTTCGACCTGGGTGGTACAAGCGATCATTTCTGTGGCACAAACTATGGACTGAGCCGCCCCCCACCCCCAAAGGAGCTTTGAGCCCACCATCGCAAAAGGTGTGGATGTATGAGTGCCAGAATCTTTTGATCGTCTACACCCACGCCTACATCCTTAAGTGAACAATATATAAAAAAAACCTTCAGTGTAGCCCCTTGTAGGGCTAAAATGTGGAACTCAGGATTTGTATTCTCTACCATAATGTTATTCTTTGTTGGGAAGTGATAAAGATAGTGCTTAGTAGATGCTTCATTCATAAAACGGATGCACTAGCATCATTACTAAAACAGTATAGATTTTTTAATAAACAGATCAAATTAATCAATACGATACATAAAGTTCAATTTTGTATTGGAATTACGCGCATTATAGATATTATTAATGTGGTGCGAAGTACAGCATTATTGTAGTTCTGCGCGAGGTTTTTTAATGCGATGCAAAGCATAGCATTTCTGTAGTCCCTCGCGAGTTTTTTTCTTCTCTTTTTTCTTTCTTTTTTACTTAGCCATACGCATCGTTTCGTTGTTTTCTGACACGATGATCTCGAGAACGGAAAATCGTAAAAAGTCATTAAAACGTGACGGAAGTATTAAGAACGAACTTCTTACACCTGTTTTCGAAACTTCAATCTGTAGTTCAGTTTGTTCACAAATTTAGTTCCAAAATGACGAAAATGAAAGAAACTTATACGGAGATACTTAAATTGACGTCATCAACATATGTTAGACACTATCTGTTAGCTCTAATATGTATAGAATGAAAAGGATGTAGAAGGTGTTATGAACTTGTTATCAGCGAGACAGCAGCGTGATGAAATGACAACAGAACGGAGCAAAAGATATCCCCCTTCGCATGGAATCGAACCATGCACCTCCTGCTATCCGGGCAGGCGTATTAGCCACTGTACTAGAAAGGGTATCTCTGCTCCGTCTTACGATCGAATGGGAACAATTTGATCGTAACAGAAGGAATGAAAGAGAGATATATTAAGAGCGAAAGAGACAAGCAGTGTTACTGATGTTATGTGACTTTCGAAGAAAAAGTGAACTTCGTGGGACTCGAAACCACACCTTCCGCTATCCGGGCAGATGTCCTAACCAGTTAGACTAGAAGAACGTCTTAATCTTCATTTAGCGTTAGTAAGTTACATCACTAACTCTAACACTAGTCTATAGATTCACAGCTGATATAAGAAAATGAATCATGCAGATAATTAATCGATCAATCGAAATCGGTCTTTAAAGATGTATCGCTAAGAAACTATAGAGTTTTCAGAGTGACGAATAGCGTTATGGCTACTTCAGTAGTATATAAAATTCTTCGAATTCTAGATTTTTCGTAGGAGATACGAATTCTTGCTTCACATCGCATTTCTTATACGAGTGAAACTCAAATACCATAGAGTTTCTTTTACTTACTTGAAAATAAAATACGCATGTTTTTTGTGACCTTATGATTTAAACAATGATAAATCATAAAACATTCGCTCGAACGTAATCTTACAATAACGAAATCGAATGTGACATATTTTGTAAAGTTTTTACTACTAAACTTCGTTCTTTGGGAAAGATCTTTCCAAAATGACGGTTTTCAAAAGAATTCACCTATTTTTGTAAATTCAAAATAATAAAACAAAAAATTAGCCGCTATTTTCTCTATATTAATATGCAGAACAGGTAAAAACACCTGATTACAAATTATGAATCATATGCACAGTGGCGTAGCTAGGATTTTTTGAGTGTTGGGCCGCTTCCCAGCTAAATTATTTTGAGAAATGGGCTGTATTGGGCAATTGAAAATCGATTGGGCCGCAACTGGAAGTTGTCAAAAGTCTATTGCTACCTCCAAATCTATGTTGTTTCAAGGAAATTTGTCATTACCCTATTAGAAATGACCGTGTTTGCTAATGTTCTCTTTTTCATAAATTAATTCTTTATTTCTCAAAATCTATCTATTTATTTCTACAGTAAAAATCATGATTAATCATAAATAGAACGAAAAGAACATCAGCTCACTTTATCATCCCTCAACACGTAATGATGACTGCTGCTCTATATTATATTCCTAGCGAGTCCTTTCAACCTTGTAAGTTTTTTTAACGGCTGATATTTTTAGTTATCTGTACATCCTCTGAACTATATATTATCATCCCATGTAAAAATATTAAGGGTATAACCAGATTAAAATCGATTACAAAACGATTAAAATTATGCATCTTTTAGTAAATTTTTAATCAAAAATAATCGAAAAAATCAAAATTTCATTGATTATTTTGACCTATTTCGATTAAAATTGATGAAAAATTCATGAAAAAAATCAATTACAATTGATGAAAATTAATTGAAGATTTTTTACGCATAACCGACAGAAATCAATTGAAACCGGGTTTTTTTCATGAATTTTTCATGAATTTTAATCGAAATTGATCAAAATAATCAATGGAACTTTGATTTTTTCGATTATTTTTGATTAAAAATTGACTAAAAGGTGCATGATTTTAATCAATTTTTAATCATTTTGTAATCGGTTTTAATTTGACTATACCCTTAATTGTTTTACATGGGATTCCATTACTGTTACTACTAATTCCTAAGTGAAATTTTCAAACGGCACTCATTAACATCTTCTTTTGCGAATTGGAATTTTTATTAATCAAATTTCGAAAGTATTGTCCACACTTATACCGTTCAAGTATTCGGTTTAAGCTACGTCTGTCGTTTGCGTTCAAAAGAATTCTGTTCTCTCGCAAGATTTATAAATATACACTGATATCTTTATCACCAACTTTAAGTGAGGGCATAAGTTTGTTTCAGGTTAAAATATGATAGAATTGTCATTATTTTGATTATTGCTTCGGTGGAAAATATCGTCAATTGACTTTTCTCGATCATTTGAATATATTTCACCAGCAATCAGCGTTATAAAATAACATCATCTACGTTTTTAAACGTACATGCATGTATATCAATATTTTTCGGTGTTGGGCCATTGCTATTGCCTAAAACATCTATTGGGCAATAAATTTTTAACCGTTGGGCAATTGCCCAATGGCCGCCCCCCTGGCTACGCCACTGATACTTAATAAACTTTGTTTTTGTTCTGCATTTCAGCTAAAAGTTTAAAACCACGATGTTTTAAAAATTTAAATGTTAGTAAACTTCCAATAAATTGGCGAGCAAATAAAACAGCATGGATGAATGTGAAGTTGTTTAGCGAATGGCTATCGGATTTAAACGTATCAATGAAAAAGCAAAAAAGCAAAATAATATTATTTCTTGATAATGCACCATGTCATCCGGTTGATATCGAATTATCAAATATAAAATTACAATATTTTCCACCAAATACCACACCAAAACTTCAACCATTAGATCAAGGTATTATACACGCATTTAAAACACATTATCGTAAACATTTAGTTAAACATATAATAGCACGTTGTACAACAGCTCAAACACCAGATGATATTAAAATTACACATTTAGATGCTATTTACTGGATTGATGCAGCATGGGAAGCTGTTACGCATACAACAATACGAAATACATTTCGTGTAGCTGCTTTTAAAGATAAACAACATGATGATATAACAACAGCAACATCTAATGATACAGAAACATCATCAACACATAGCACAAAATCAATGGATGATGAACCATAAAAAAGATTTAAAAAAATTAGATGATCTATTAGAACATGTCACAATTGGTGGTCAAACAATGAATGCAGCTGATTTTGTTGACATAGATAATGATACACCCGCATACAACGAATGGTTTGATCAGTGTGAACAACTTGTATTATGTGAGATTAAAGGACAAGATGATGATTACAATGATGATGATCAAATATTAACAGAATCACCACCAAAATTAACGGAAGCAATGGAAATGATACGAAAACTTCATTTACTAGCAATAACACAACAACCACAATTACATCAATTAATTAATTAATGAATTAGAATCAAAGTTAACTGATGTTTATATTAATTCAAAAACATAAAGACAAACGACACTAGAAGACTTTTTTAAACAAAACTAAACTTTGTTTTGTATCTATAAATTTTTCAACTACAAAACATTTAAATAAAATAAGTGAGTAAAAGAATAAATAGCTCTTGTTTAACTCTAGACTAATGTAACAGGACACATTCGGGATCTTTTCTTCATTTCTCAGCAAAATATACATCACCTCTCGAAAGTGAACACCTCCCTATAGTGAACACTTTTGAAAAGTCCCAATAGTGTTCACATTAGAGAGGTTTTACTGTATTTAGGTGTCACAACTCCATTTCTATTCGAAATTAAATGATTTGATGCTTTCCTCATTATAATCGACTGAATTTAGTTGCTCATTTTTCCTCTATGCTATATACTCTAAAAAGCAATAGGGAAAATGATGTTCTAGTGATTATTATTTCGCTCATTCATCTTTATGTCTGGCCGATTTATATACCAAATTAAAGCTCTTTTATTCCTCTATCAAATGCCATATGAATGTACGAGAAAAATAGCTCAATTGTCTTTTTTCGTATAGAGATCACACAGCCAATATATGTATTTGCATGGCGTTATGATCACAGAAAAGAGTTTACTATCTGTCGCATGTGCATCCACTTTGGATTATATACTAAACGATAGATCTAATCGGTATCTATTGATTAATCATAAAATATGTGGAGAAAAAAGTGGGTAAGAGAGTCTGATGATATTAATCGCAGAAAGAAGACCATGTATTAAAGGGTGTATATGCAGGTTATAATGATCATAGAAAATTTTTCACTATCTGCGGCATTTGAATCTACTCTGGATTGTATACAAAACGACAGATCTGATCGCTATATACCCATTGGTCATAAAATATGCAGACAAAAAGTGAATAAAATTCAATTTTTTTTATAGAAAACTGATTAAAATGGCAATATTTTCATTGAATTTTAACCTAGTTATTTGATGTTCAATCGATTAAACTTTGTGACTAGATCAACACTTTTGTATTCCATTCAAATTTATTTTTCTAGTACTTTTCTCCCAGAAGTTTTTATGTCAGAAGGTTTTCTTGCCCAGCTCAAGAAGTGTATGTGGATCGAAACAAAGTTTAACCAAGGAATCCAACCGAATGTTGTCTGTCAATCTTAAGAGAAGACTTAATTTATCTCTGTTGAAAAATAGCCGCCTTTCGTTTAATACCCACGATAAACAAACAATCATTTTATTTTATATTAGAAGTTCGTTCACAAGAGCAAAACAAAGGCGAAATCGAAGCTAATCTGATTTCTAATTTTGTTTTCAAAAATTCTCAAATTTCTTTATATTTAATTACGTCAAACTTGGTTTTTTGAGTAACAGACAATTGTTTTACAATTACAATCACTTTACTCCGATTAAAGAATTTTTTTCAGTAAAAATCTTAGTAGTCTGCAATATTTAGTTTCTAAAACGTGTACCAATGATAAAAGGCTAAACTTCAAATTTAAATTGAATGTTTTTGGATTAAAAATCAATTGTAGTAGCACTACTTTAATCGGATTTTACCAGCTAATAGACAGATTTCATTCGATTTAAAATCTTTTTTCATTTATTATAACCGATGACTCAAAATACAGCAATTAGAAATTATTATTAGAAATCAATTTCAATTGATGAAAGTTATCTCACCCAAAATATTATTAAAAACTCTCGCAATAAAATGAAATCTGCCTTTTTGACTGAAAACTCTTGATAACGGCAGTCTATAATAGTGCAATTTTAAGTAACGTTTACGTCAGACACAATCGATTTTAATCTAATCTTCAACCGTTTTTCTACATGCACAAATAAGTCTCAGAATATGTTTTTAAATGTTTGGTTCTATATGTGAATGCGAGGAAAAAACTTGGCGATGAATGGAAGGCCAGTATTGGTAGAGTTACATGAACTGTCGTAATAGAAAGCCATCACTTTTTATTTCATGGAAATGAGACATGAGTTTTATTTATTGCTACGTTAGTTTATACCTTGAACAAGTAATTATTATCGTATGTTGAAACACGATATGTCAAAGATCGACTTAATATTACATGTGCTGTTTGTCATAGTAAGGAGTTCAGAAAAAATTCAATTTTTTAAGTTTCATTTTCAAAAATACATTACTCAACCATGCCATTATTGAAAACGGTAGAAAATCGAATAATCCGATTCTAGTAATAATATTTTCATCCAATTTTAAAGGGTATGTGGGTGTGGCCGTTGTGTGTGGCTGTGAGGGTGGGTGTTGGGTTGTGAATTAGTTGTTAATCTGACCAGTGGCCCACACCCACACCCTAGTACCGGACGACGCTAGAATTCAAAATAAATATGTTTCATTTTTAGAATCATAAGAATACATGTACACGAACTTCTTCAATCACTGTTGAACTGAAAGCTGCTTCGCATGCTTTTATAAGAGGACCCACATAAAAAGTTGGACAAGTATTATAACGCTCATAGAAACATGTAGAGATAGCTTCGATAGCAGTATCTTCGTTTTTGTATTCTGCGGGAACTGGTCAATGATATCTCAGACAGTAAATTCATTTTTTCTTTATCAAAATAAGGCTAACTCATCATAGCTAGCCGGAGTCACATGATCGAAATTCTCAGTATCATCGTGAATTGGATCGTTTTCCTGAGTAGAAAAATGAATTGTATTCGTATTTAATATTGTGATGCAGAATTTTGACATCAAATCTTCCTTGAAAGCGTCAGGTTCGAAATTTAGCATAAATATAAAACGGTGTTGTTGGCAACTTTAAAAGCATGCTTACCATTGTAACTACTTATGTTTTAGTTAGGAATAGAAAGAATAATTAGACGCTTCGCCTCTACAAAAGTAGTAAAATGAGATCGTTGATAAAAATTCAACAAAATCCAAATTTAAATATTTTAAGGAAAAAACCCAGTTGCATTTCCCCACTAGACGAAATACATGACGTTGTAAGATGATAAGATTTTTCTGTGGAAAAGGAAGAAAAAGGAATAGCAGAACGCAAAATTCGACGTACTCGTACAGACCTGCAACGCTCGAAAATATGAAGCCTATGTATTTTGTTCATTTTGTTTCAATTTTGAGCACTCACAATTTATCCTATCATATATCTAAGTTTAAGCCCTACACTAGAAACAATTGAGGTTTATAAAATTTTTAAGTTGGAAAAATACTCAAACAGAGATTTAAAAAATGTCTCTTTCACTAAACAACCGTAGAAAACGAATGCATACTGGATAAACATTTTCCGGAAAGTGTCTAATACGAATTTCTCAAAACTAACAAGTAAAAGCGGTATGTACAATGATGTCGATGAAGGTCGACAAATTGTTTACTTATGAATTTCGAGTAAATCAATAAATCCTGGTAATCCTTTGTCGAATAAGAAAATTAGCATAATGCATATGTTTTTGAAATTCTACTTAGAAAATGAAAGGTAAGTATTATGTATAAGAATTAGTGAATAATAATTAAATATCTAAAATCTTTCGTTAGGGTATGCCTTTTAAACTTTGAAAAACATTAAATCGCAGTTGATAAGATAAGCTATCAAAAATAAAATGCAGACAAGAAAAACCTCAACGGTCTTGTTGTCTATTTGTTTTGAAAGCCTGGCTACTAAAAATTACATCTAACTTTGCGCTCCAATCATTTATAATGATTAAAGCACAGAAGTAACTCATGTGAAGTGATGTTTTTGATTCACTCAAAAGTTCATGTTGTGTTTCGTTCAAGCGAAAGAGTATAAATGTTTCATTTGCAACAGAAAGAGAAACCAACATTGATAATCACAGGCTTGTCGGCGCCGAATAAAATAGTTCATGAGTATTCTTGTCTTACCACCACACTCTGATTTTGCTCATTGAAAGTTTTTCTTATTTATCTAGATATTTATTTTCCTCGTGTAGACCGATGTCCTCGAAGTCGTCGATTTCTATCAATACGGTACATAAATCGTGATTTTCCTGGGAAAAATCAGTGAAAGGCGCAAATTCCAATGAGCGCATGCGTGTGGGTCTCGCTGACTACCCAGGGACACCCATATTCATGTATACAGGCTCACACTCACTCCTTTTCGGCATATTTATCTTTCGATATTTTTCCGTTCGACATCTTATATTTCAACCGAAGTTGAGAGAATAGAAAATCACGCCCAATTATTGATCTTTTTCTATTTACATTTCATTATGACTAATTTAAATGCAAAAAATAGTATTCATGTAATGTTTCCTTGTCTTTTTACATCTAAAATGTTTTCCTTCGTGAAAATAATTTTGTTTTCTTTAATTCCTCTTTATTTATATAGTAAGAATTTATGAAAAAGGAACTGTAAAGTCACTTAAATATGCACGTTTGCGCAAAAGAATAAAACTCAATGAGAGAAAACTTAGGCGCCCGTAGACATACTATCGTTATAGATGATGCGTATATGGCGACGATTTTTTCCCTTTTTTCAGAAGTAGACCTGTGAAGTTTCTTGTTACTCGCAATTCTATTCGACAGAAAGAAAGCTTTTATATGTTTGATCGTACTGTCGCATTTTCGATAAACTGGTGTGCTCGTGCGTTCCTTTTCTTTTACAATTATTTGTTTCTCCTCGTATTGATCAATCATGTTAGAAATAAGAATAATAATAAGAAAAATATGTAAACAAGTAAAGCGTAAAACAGAGAAAAATCAACTGATGATGAAGACAATAGTGCTTAGAAATATTTTTTTAATAATAAATAAAATGATTTGGACAATATTTACTGATAATTTACTTAAAAGTTGCTAAGATTCAAATCCACGTAATTTATAATTCATCAGCAAGAAGAGAAGAAGCTATTTATGAGTGATTTACTATTATCTATCTTATATTTTATCATTCATTACTACTGATTCTCAGTTTCGTAAGTGAGACGAGGCACACAAAATTAGCACCGCTATGTAGAAACATAAGCGCAAGATCTCCTGAGCTTTATATATTATGAGATCCTCTATGTTTTTCATGTTGATACAGATTTATTTTACATCAGTTGCATTTCACATAGTATATAATGATGGGCATTCCGCTACACATAACTATATCAAATAAACCTAGTAAGTATGTTTTGTTTTACAGTTTTTATGTAGGTACTCTCTCTCTCTCTCTACTATAATGCAATGAATGATAGAATATTAGCCTATTTTTTTATTGTGATATTCGATGAGAATAGGGTGATTAGTATGCACTTGATTTTTCAACATAGTGATCTCTTTGTCAACTTAAATTTTTCGAAGAATTCTTTCGCTTTCATATTCACAAATCATTAAAAATGAAACGTTTATCTAAAATTATATTTTTTATTATTATATAGCTATGAATTTTTCAAATGATACTTATCAAACACAATCTAATCAAAATTCAACTGCCAATGATGAAGGTAATGAAACTGCATTTTTTAATCTGCAGCTATGACAAAAACGATGTCCTGTTTTCAAATAAAGCCCGGTTTTAGGTGGGTTGATACTTCATGTATGATTTTATTTTACAGATTGCTCGTTTACATCTCAAATCGTACATGGATATAATCCTGACAATTATCCTGTAACAACAATAGAAAATCAGAATGATCAAAATTTAACAAATTCCGAAGAGCAATATGGACAAGATTCGGGAGACTGCATTGGTCAAGTACAAGATACGGCAGAAATTCAAATCTTGATAGGTCCAAGCATCATCCTTACTGGGCAGGATGCTTTTATATCAAATTGTTCTGATAAATTGTTCGAAAATCTTGATGAAAAAACGAACGTTCCCACAAGCAGTTTTAATCAACCTCAGTAAGTAAACTAAATGGGTGCACTGTTTAGTTATAAAAATAAGGAAAGGATTTTAGCACACTTATTCTAATCAATGATTCAATAGATTTTTTTAAATAAATCTCGTCATAAAATAAGTTTTGGATTTCTTAACGTGGGAAAAAAACAATCATTTATACATAACAGCTTATGTCATATACTAAAGATTTATCTTTTTTTTATCATATATAGTTCAACCACATTGATTTATTATTTATTAGATGTGTTAAAGACCAACCATCTGAAGATCGTCGTTTACCTGAGAATATAATTCCGTAAGCATAACTCTATCAGATAGTGCACAAGCAATCTGTTGATTATTTTTTCTTATTTCTACTGTGCTTTTTGAAGGTTGTTTCCTGGTCAAAGTGAACAAGAGATAATAACAAAACTTAAGAAAGTTCAAGACGCAAAGGACGGGTTTTGGAATGAAGAAGGTAAAAAGTATAAAAAATGTGGGATGTCACGAGAAACCAGTGGACAGATATATAAAGATGTCGCGGAAAAACTTCATGGGTATAGTATGTAAAATTACTTTTACGAAATTCTGTCATAATTCAATTGATATGTTTGTAGTACGCGAAGAGTTTGGTAAACAAGCAAATTGGGTAAATCAAGCACAATTGATAATGGACAATATATCATATGGTTTTATGTTTCTCAATACGAAAAATGAGGTAAATAAATCGTATTTTCTTCCAAAAATAATTTGCCTTCGATGTTTATTTCGTGAGCTAAACTCCATTTTATAGATAGCTTAATAGTTTTGGTATTTTGATTAGAAGTAATTAATTTTGTTTTCTTCATTATATACAATATATGTTTAGGTGTTGGGAGTCCAAAATCACCATGGAAGCTGGAGCGCTATCAAAGGTCATCCAAAAATCAAGGAAGATGGTACATTGGAAACTCCATGGGAAGCATCTGTGCGTGAATTGCTTGAAGAGGTTTCAATTAAATTAAAAAGAGGCAGAATTCACAAACCAATCAACAACAAAAATATTTGTCATCTCCTTCATTTAAAAAAAGATCACTTTGAGCATTGTCGCGTTGACAGCAAACTAGGTACTGGTGATAAGATGCGCAGCATAGGTCTTTTCATTGTTCGTGTTAATGAAAACGAAGTGAAATTTAGTTTAAACGATACCAAAGAAAATAAGGTAATTATCCGTATTTTTTCACTTTCAAAAACACATTGAATTCAAAAATGGGTACTTTCATTTGGTCGTAGGTCGTTGAATGGTTAAAAATCGATGATATTATTCAGAATAATCCCGGATCACGACGCGACATATATGTTACATTGCGTCCGTTCATTAAGTAAGTTGGACATTAGATTTCAAACGAAAAAAAAACATCAATACGTGCTTCTTTTATTTAGATATGTCAATAAGCATCCAATACACTAAAACAGTAAATTTTATTCCGAAGAAAAAGAACCTATTTCACCATCGTTTAATATATTTTTATCTTTTTCTTCAGCGATCTTTTAAATTAAATAGACAAGATTAATAAACTACAAAAAATTGCTCACTATCTTGAGGGTGTGGGTGTGCGTGTGATCGGAAGATTTTTAGTGGCACACGCATCCCCGCTCCCACCATCACCCATGCCCACAGCCTCGAGCTAACATCACTAGCATATAATGTAAATGATCCAGATCGACTAAGTTGTATATCATGAATTTTAACATCATTCAAGTGCTGCTTTAAGGGGGGGGGGGGGGGGGGGGGGGGGTGGGGGGGGGGGGGGGGGGGGGGGGGGGGGGGGGGGGNATATCATGAATTTTAACATCATTCAAGTGCTGCTTTAAGGCCCCCCCCCCCAGGAAAGCCAATTTTTCGAAAAAACTGAAATCGAGTTTTTATCACAGCACGATTTCCCGTGATCTCCTCTTTCAGAATATATATAATTTTTTGAAAAAAGGTTACGTTTTGAGAGACTTATTGAAGAAATACTCTTTTATCTTCTCTACTCCCACACACTTTTCTAAAAACTCCTTAATGTTGGTCTCAAAACATGGGTCTCAAGCAGCAAAACGGATATGACTTTCGTTTGGCTTTAGCTTTCCCCGATATTTTTTATTTTATTTTAAAGGTCTCAATCAGAGCTAACTTTTCATCGATCAGATTTTCGATATTTTATTCCTGGACTGAGAAAAGTCTGATTTAGCGCGTTTTTTTATACCTAATTTGGCTGTCATACGAAATGAAATACTGGTTAAAAATTAATAGAAGCGAATTTCAAAATTCCGTCCGATGAAACGTTGCGTATGAAGGCTAGCTTTAATTTGAAATCCACCCGACCTCGATAACTTTCACAGTCATGAAGTTGTTTTGAATCTCGTGACAGTTAAAAAACAACTCATAAGTCTAGTTTAGTAAGGTATACAAGGCTGAAACTTTTACCACAAGCGTTTCTCACTAAACCCATTCATTTCTGAAAGTTTCAGCCCAAACCTATACCCCAAAGTGGCAAGCTGATTCTGAGGATGGGGGGGGGGTGTTAGAGAGTACTCTAACAAATATTATTTATTTAACTCTTATACGTTCTTGTTTCATTTTATATGTATTGTGTTTTTTTATGTGCAATCCAACTCGAGATGTACACACGTCAACCGTTCTTTTGCATTCATTCTTTCCTCTCTCTTCATCTCTCTCTATTGTGTCTTCTTTCCTCCCGTGCGTGACGATGTAAATAATGGCATCGTTTCTTCGAGTAGAATTAAGTGCATTTATAGCAACGATGGAAAAGCGAACTTTTGTACTTCCGAAGTACAAAAGTACGAGAAGTTCAGAGAAGTACCGGGAAGTACAGAGAAGTACCGGGGAGTGCAAAGAAGTCCTAAAAACATTGAAAAATCTCACGTATTACAGATAAATACGAAGACTTATAAATAGGAAAGAAAAATACGATTATATTTATATATAAATAAAATACCCAAGGCACTCGATCCTGCCTCCGGATCCTGCCGGAACCCATCGGAACTGGTCCCGGATCACTCTAGAAGCCGGCATGTTTCCCACTCAAATCTGCCAGGACCCGACAGGGATTTCGCCGGAATCTCTGCTCCCGGAATCCGGGCAGGAATTCAAAGGAAAATGATCCGGTCGTTTCCTGCCGGATGATACAACCGAACATTGTCGAAACCAATCGACTCCGACTGCCGGATGATGCCCGGTTCCTAAGGGCTTCACAACAGCTTTGACCGGATTCCATCAGATTCCGATGACCAGGTCCTCATACAAAATCCCTCATACAAGCATTCTTCAATCAGAAGGTGAATAATCTGTAGTCTTCCGAAAACGCGTACCAACCGACAAAACTACGCCTCATGCATAATCCTACATAGTCCTAATATCACCAAAACAGACTGCACAATAAGGATTTCCACCAATAACAACCACCTTGAACAACATTGCAACCCGAATCGATCAATAGCTCGACTAACAATAAACACGCTAAAAATAATGCAGAACCATGCTACCATACTTCTTATTCATTAAACAAGATTCTAAACCCGTTTCGTGGGTCATCTTGTATAATTTCAATTCTTGAAAACACCGCTACATCAATCATTTTGCATCCATCAAAATCATTAATAGTTCATTGAAAATGCATCTGAATGTCATTCTGGAATATCACTACTAACTTTTTCATCAATTAATATCATTATGAATATATCTAAAGAGTCATCTTGTTGCATAATAATTAACCGAAAATCGCTCCACGCGTCATTTTGCACCAATCAAAATATTGTATCAGTCGTATAGAATCGTTCAAATAAACATTGTCGATAGTTCGAACGAAGCTTGTCTTCCTGAAACGGGATTCTAAGCATCTTTCATTACGGATCCAACCACACTTTCCTTCGGCGAAAATCACTCTGCAGCTCAACCTGGACGTATCGAAAAATTCCCTAAGACATAAAAAAATCGTTCAAAAAATCATTCCCGATGGTTTCAACGTAGCTTTTCTTCAGGAAAGAGGATTCTGAGTTACATCTGAAAACGATTTAGTGGCATATGAAATTATTAATATTATGTGTAAGCAACATTTCAGCGTCCGGAAAGCGTTTGCTGGTGATTTGAAATGATGCTTTTGGTGTTGTCAGATCGAGGAAACACGTGTGTAATACGTTTTAAATTTTGTCGAGCTGCATGGACGAACAAGATAGTGTGAGTATATAGCAAGTTTATTTCGCCCTGGGTAATCATTACTGGCTGTGGATTTCGGGTTAGGGCAGGAATCGATCGTAGAATTAAGTTATATTAGCTGGAGTTATGATAAGCAAGTTTAGTGAGATTCATTCGAGTCGATAACTTCGCTCAGCATCAATCAATACATAATCATGTTGCTCATGTGGATTGATTTTTCATAAATAAGCTATTGGATGAACCATACTTTTTAATTCATGCTTTTCATCGCTTGGATGAGCTGTTAATTAAGGACCGGAATGGATCACAAGATCTTCCCTTAGCATCTGGTAATTAGTTGTAGATGTCGTCGGTCAGATCTGTGTTTTAGTAAGTGGCTTAATCCGGTGAGTAGGACCGTTCGGTTCTGATATGGCCCGGTTGGTTCCGGTGAGACTGATTAAGCCGGATCTACTATGGAATCGAGCGTCATGCGACACGGCGGATTCCGGTAACCAGATTTCATAAGAAAACAAAGAAAATCATCGGAATTCACCAGAAATTAACCAACCGAATCCGGTCACCATGTTACTTCGGAATTATAACCCGCCCGACAAGAGCCGACTGATCGATAATGTCCTGGGTTTTGGATTGAAAAGATGTGCATTACTGCTTACACTTCGTTTCATCCTATTTCTAGTCTTTCATGAGCTCTGTTCCAATTCCAACATATACAATTGGAGAGAATAGCAAGTGGATTACACGGTTGCTCATGATTTTGTCTCAAACAGACCTTGAGAAAGGTTTGATTTTGAATTTATAGACATTGCTAGGGATATCGTGTTGGCATTAAGCTAAGAGCAATGCTACTGCTTGCGTATTAATGTTATTTTTTTAACCCTAACCCGACCACCTCTATAAACGCTTATATTGTACTATTCTAAGTTGGATGAGGTTCAAACTTAATTGTGAGCGTTTAACTTTTCAATTCATGTTATACTGAAGCAGAGTATCATATACCACCAATCTATAGAATTTTTGTCCATTTGAGACGTACTCGTAAAAAGAACAAGACGCACTTTCAGAATTCTTATTTTGAGCTGGGATCCGTACGGACCCCAGGTGGGCGGATTAGGGTTAACCTAACCCTTAGGTATTGTAGGCATTAGAATTAACTAATACCAAGGTCTTACCATTAATTTAGCATTAGTTTTAACTGTAATATATAGTTTCCTAAAACAGAACAATTTTGTTCTGCTCTGTGAAATGATGCATTATAGTTAAAATTAATCCTTATTAATGCTAGTACCTTGATATTAATAATTTCTAATGCTAATAATGCCTAAACTTCAAGTTAAAAACATAATGGTGTGGGTGTATGTAGGTTAATATCGTGTGAGCCCACACGCACACCCAAAGAATGTTTGATCAACAATATCCATTGCAGTTATCGGTGCTAGTGCTGGTAATGATTCACCAAAACGATCATCAATTGTATCATATCAAATTTCGGCATAGATTTCTAAAATAAAAACATATTCATTTTCATCTATCAATTTCAAATAATACCTACTTCAATATCAGGCAATAAAATTATACTTTTTTCATGACTTAACTTAGGAATATCCATTCCATGGAAGTGGTGCAAGTTATCCTAAAAATCGAGTGCAATAAAAAGAGAAGGCAGGGAGATAACAATAATAACAAACAAACGATTGAACAAATTCCGTTGGTGTTGGCTCAGGAGGAGTTTCAATTGAAAAATCTCATTCAAATAACATTCTTTTATCAGGTAATGAGCTTTCATCGATATCAATATGCCATTGAACATCAGATAAGATCATTTCTTGTTTGCGAAGTATTTTTAATTTACTCGGAGCATCAAATTGAAAAACAAATCTTAAAAAACAAAAAGATAATTTTTTTTCTTTTCATTATTAACAAAAACATTTTTCTTATCGCTGTACAACTCCATCGTTAGAAAGTGTTTCAACATCATCTATAATAAATAGAAAAAAGAAAAAGAAAATAAAGATAAAAAAAAATGAAACTTACGATGCCGCAGAAGTACACTTTTAGCATAGACATAGACAAGACCAAACATGAGATGATTATCACGTATAATAGACAATGATGAATGGCAGCGATGATTCTCTTTTTTTTTATATAGGAAACTACGTATTTGCTATTAGATTTTTATGTAATTCAAAAGAAAAATATAAAATAAGAGAAACTTACTAAATATTTTTAAAGCTGGCTGAAATGATGAATGCTTTTGTAACCAGACGTCGCTGACTTGTGTAGTTCCTATGATAGAAGAGAATTTAATAAGGAAAGAAAACGAAATTCATTTTTTTACGACAGAGCTTAAATCGATGGATTATAAGCAAAGGTTTTTTGTGTTGTTTTTATTGGAGTCATGGTTAATAACGATGACGACGATGTACTACTATTACTTGTGACGAAAAGGATGGTGAAAGTGCCAGTCCAAGAGGACAACAGCTGTATTGGACGTCTTCACATTACAAATCGTGCCTTTCTCATATAGAGCAAGTGTTTATATAAGAGTGAGAAAAGAGAACAAAAGAGACGAGAGAAAAGATAGAAAGGAGTGACACCACGAGATATGTGCGATGATCATTTCACTACTGCCCTTCGATACTGATGAAAATAGAGATAGACTAGAGATCCCTGTGGAGGGCTGGAATGCCTTGTGAAGGGCTGGGAGGCCCTGTGAAGGGTTGAACTTTAATATTAAGAGAAGAATAGATTTAATTTAAAAAAGAAACGATCCTGAACTGGAAAACTTGTATAATATAATGCAGATATTTCCTTCGTTCTATAACGAACATATATATGTATACTTTTTCTTCGTTCTGCAACCAATCATATGAAAGTTCCTGAAGAACTGAAAAACAATTGTATCATATAATATAGATGATCACATTTTCTTGTTTCGAATTCTAGTCCTTCTCTTTTGAATATATACGAGTGTCTGTCGGTTATTACCAGACGACGAATAAACAAATAAAAAGAAAAAAAATTCAATGTAATCACATAACTATTAGTAAATCATAAGATGTTCGATAAAGCATAATAGTCTCAGTGTGTTATAGATATTTCTGTTGAATTTCATTGTCAAAATTTAACCTTTATCTAAAAATTTTCTCGTTCGATTGCTTACAGCTGAAGAATTAGAAAGGTGATGAATTTTACATCAGAACAATAGAAAAAATATCCCCAGAGAAATAATTATAGAGTCAGTAAAAACGAAATGGATACTTTAATCAATGCTTTTTAAGAGTAGTTGATATCTTTTTTGGATTGAATAAATCATACAGAATGATTATTTTTCTCATTTATCTAGCTCTGCTTCTCCGTTCCTTTTACACATGAATAGTTAGAAATTGGATTTGTCCAGTCTGAAACAGAGCTGATAAATGAGCTAACATATTTGAATTTGTCAATGTTTCTTTTAGATCAACGTGATATCTTCCATGTCGAGCATTGTGAGTAATGAATTCGAAGCGAATCAAGTTATGTATTATACATTACTTTATTGTTCTAGACTACACCACTGAATATTACTAATAGTTCATCATTTACGAAAATCATTGCCGATAATGTTCGGGCTTTGTTGATGAACAATGGTTTTACGGAAGCTACGATTACCCCCCCCCCTCAGATCTGGAAGCCATGACTTTCTATTAGGATTTTTCGAATCGCTCCTTTTTTGGTGGCGTTTTATTTGGGGTGGCCTTCTGTTATAGATTTTTCGGAGAATTCTATATATAGCTATGCTATTTGTTTTGACATTTTTTCTGCTGGTTTTATTCATTTCAAACACTAGAATGCGCTCTATTCGTTGATTTTACTGTTTTCTATCGTGGTTGAATGAAAAAA
>CAJNYU010000545.1:0-53896 GCA_905331475.1 Rotaria socialis | reverse complement strand
GTGGTCTTTTTTTTTTTTGGGTGGTGGTTTTTTTGGGGGGGGGGGGGGGGGTTAATATTGACATAATATGCCAACGTATTATGCTCTTGTCGAACATTTTATATAGTGGGGATGATCACCAAGCGACAACATCTACTGATGCTCTATATTCGCCTACGAATGATGAACTTCAGATTGATATTATGACTTTATATGGTCTGATTATAGGTTCTCATCAAGTTTCAATGAAAGGTCTCTCCCTAGTCGAACATCTTGTAAGCAAAATCTGGGAATATTGGGATCGGTAAGTAAGATCTTATTAAGATCTTAAAAAGATAATTTGTATGTACATATCTTGGTTGTATCAGATAAATCTGTACTTAAGATCTTGGCAAGATCATGGAAAAAATATTGTGTACTATTATCTTCCGATAAGATCTTGAGCGAAACAGAAAGCGACATCATTAGTGTATTTTCATGCTCTCTAGTCATTCACCGTTTTTTAAATGCATACGCAGCTGTATATGAACAGCATGATTGAACATACGAAATACAAATTTTCAAATTTTTTTTTCTCAACTATTTCTCGATTATTTGAGAGAATGCTGATCTCGATCGATGATCGAGAGAGCACTTCCCTAATTGGTCCGACGGATATCGGACCAATTTATAGCCAGTCAGATCCCAACATCTGACTTGCTGGAATTCGGAAGAGGAATAATTAAAATGAAAATAAATTGAAAAAATATTAAAGAATGCAGCAGGTATTATTTTAGTGTGCATCCATGATTTAATGGATTCTTATGTAAGATCTGTAATTAGATATTGGGTACAAGATAATACAGTTATCTTGTACCTGAATTTCCAAGATCTGTTAACATATCTGTACCTTGTATCTTGGCCAAGATCTTGCTTACAAGATGTTTGTCTAGGGCCGTAAGCATGATGACAAAAACAAATATTTCCTAAAAATCTTTCTATCATGTAGCATGGCTTTAAAATTTTTTTTACATAAGATCATCAAGACAGCCGACAGTCTCATACTGCTCGATTCATTTCAGAAACAACTCATGATGGCTTGTCTTAAACATGGACAATACTCTTTGTCATCTAATGCTCGATGTGAGTATGTTCAAATCATTATGGGAATTTGCAATGAACTCGAATCTGATTCGGCTCTTGGGGTTCTCGATTTGTTAAAACGCGCAATCGAACACATACTAAATTTGCCAAATAATCAAAATTCAAATGTCAAACTTATTGCTGTAACTTTTTGTTTTTTTTTGTCACTTCGATAGTAATATATGTTGGTCTGTCTCATCTCTTTTGTAGATACGTCAACACATCATCCTCGGTCGAAGAAAACGATCAGTAAACGGTCGTATACGATACAAATACGGCACGTAAGACGTGCCGTATTTTCCCTGTATAACAGGGGCAGTAATACGGCCGCATGTTCTATAGAATACGATAATATTACGCCGGTTTTACGGCTGATATACGGTGTCTGCGTATGGTCGCAATACTACCCCTGTTAAAACGCCTTAATTCGGCTTAAAACGACCGTTTTACGCCGGAATACGATACAAAAACGACCGTTTACGGTAATGTTACGCCGGTTTAGGGTGGTCCGTTTTGATCGACCTGGGATCACTCTTCTCAATGGTTAAGTCAATTTGATTTTTGCTCAAGCTGTTTCTGATACATCTGGTCAAATTCGTTATAAATCAAGACTTTTTTCATCTGTCTTTAAAAGTTTCATATCTTTATTTTCATTATATTGAATCAGATTTCTTTGTTGTTCATATCATGTATAATCAAATTGATGCTAATAAAATGGCCAAAAGTGTTTGAAATGAATTTAGCCAAGTTCTAAAAAATGGAATTACAAAAGAAGAGTTTCATTTAGCCAAGTAAATCTTTGAATAGATGAAAGATTTGTTAATTGATTATTGTATTGATGATGCAGCAGAGCGAGAGATTTTGAGTGTCAATCATTATGATTGATCTTATTGTTTTTGCTTTTCTTTTTCGTTGTTTTGTTTCTTAATAAATGAAAAAAAAAGAATGAATATATATATAATGACGTTCATCTTGATTGAATTTTCGATCTTAACGGTCATCTTCATAGTCATTTCTTGTTAATCTTAACTATATATAGGTCAAATGCTCACTAAACCATCACCATAAACAAATTATTTAACTTGAACGAAAATTAATTCTTTCATCTACTGATGCATATAACCACAACCACGGCCAGTATCAGCATCTGTTGTTGTCGAATCACGACCATAACCATCATCTATCACTATTGTTCAATCACATTGAAATTTATTTGAGATTGTTTGATTCCTTCTTTAAATAGAGAATATTCATATTCAGCATGTTTTTGGCTGCTTGTATCAAGTTAACTACTTGCATGCAATGAATAAACACAAAATTTCTAATTTCAATATTGTATTGACGATGGGTTCAGTGAACGTTTTAACTATATATAGTTAACATTAACAAGAAATGAATGCGAAGGTGACCGTTAAGATCGAAAATTCAATCAAGATGAACGTCATTACGTATGTATTCATTCATTTTTTTTCATTTATTAAGCAGTAAAATAATGAAAAAGAAAAACCAAAAACAATTAGATCAATCATAATGATTGACACTCGAAATCTTTCTCTCTGTTGCATCGTTAATTCAATATTGAAATAAAAACCTTTTTTTATTTATTTCATTGTTAAATGGATTGTTTTTGTGTAGAAAGAAATCCCAGGTCAATATTCAAATGAATGCTGAACAATCTTCGGATGTATTTTCAATGGTTGAACAATTAGAGCAAGAGAATTTTTCAAATGATTCGATTGATCATCTATCAAAGAAAATCTTTAACCAATATTAGTTTCTATTGAAAATCTTCAAACAATGTCACTTTGGGATGATTTATTGTATTGACATTGATCTTTTCATTTTTCATCTTTATCCAGACTTTGTAGAAGTTCCATGGAAAATATAAAAGAAGAGTTCAGTTAAGAAATAAATACTCGTTCGATCCCAAGATAGATTTTCTAGATTTTCTTATTGAAATAAATATTGCAGTCAATAGAAAAGGTCTCCAAGGAAATTCATATGATGTCTAACCTGTACTATCCATCATTATCATCAGTAGTGAATATGAGAGAGAAGGAGTTGACGTTGATGTCTTGGTTGATGAAGGGACTGAATTATTATCATTGATGTGGATAATTTTGTGAATGAAAAAAGTGTTTCAGGAAAATTTGATGAAGCTACCGGAGTATTAACTGAAGTGTTCAACCAAATCATTCAAATTGCTGATAAGAAAGAGCAAATGAAATTGATGAAGATGAGGAAATATTTCTATCTGAGAATTGACAAGATGGAATTGGATTCATTCGTTCGCCGTAAAACAAATTTCGAGCTGCCTAATTTAATTGAATCGTTGAAAAAAGGAATAAGTTTTGTAGAGAAAAATAACCATAGCTCTAATTTCCATTGAGTAGATATTAAACATTGTTTATGTACATCGAGTTGTTGTTACCATTTGATTGATTATTATCAAATGACCAAAAATTTCATTATTAATACTCGAACAATCAATTATTGTCATCTCTTCGAATAAAATTAATGAAACAATCTTTCCAAATTGACCGTCAAAATAAAAATACTATAAACACGTTTCTCTCTAAAGAGCCTTATCGACTGTGATCATCAATGTATAATCTGCATCTACATACACCTTTACGTCTGAGCAGATGATCAAATGTGTGTGTGTATGTATGTTGTACCCTCAATCTTTTCAGCGAAATGTCACCCAATGGTTGTGAGAAAGGATGATGACATTCCCCGCTTTTGCGTCTCGTTAGCAGTTTTTTTTCTTCTTCTTTTTCTATGTCGGTGAAGGAAAGAAAAACCTTTTCTATTTTGTCTTGTCAAGAGTTGATTCTTCTTCTCCTGGTCTGTACTACAGATGAGCGCAGAACAATGGTCTGCGGCAAAACAGAAAATTTGCTTTATGCCTATCTCTGTTGAATATCTATTTTAAGGCTTTAGTTGATTATGTGACGTTGATTTTTAAAACATAGAAGATTTTCTTCGTCTTCATTTAACTTGTGCTCAATGACGTTCAGAAAAGAAAATACAAAATCCATATTATTTTGTCGATTGAACTAACTATTGATATTGACAAATATTGATGATGAACGAGATTGATCATATACATATTTGATTTTCTCCTGATGCTATTATTCAATAGTTTCTCTCGGATAAATCACTCAGATTGATCAAGAATATTTTGTAAGTATCTCATCGTTTTTCTGCTTTCGGGAGAGAAGATTCAGGCAGATTGATTAGCTTCAATTGATATTCATTGATTAACCGAGAAACCTCTGACAATGGATGAGTTTTACATTGATCAATAGGAAAAGAAATGGCAAGACGATTCATCGATACAGCTGACAAGTTTTTTCCATAATGATTTCTCCTAGAAAACAAAACGATCAAAGTAAAGTTAGTCTGGAAAAGATCATTTTGATCTTTTCTTGTTACTTCTGATAATTATTTCAATCCAATTTCATATTCTACCCAATAGACTATGGAATAATTGTCTTGATAATCGATTATCTTTGAATCTTTTCCTGAAAATTTATTCATCAATCGATTCGATTATTATTGAATGAAAATGATAATCCTATTTCAATAGTTTCAGTTGCATCATCAACAAGTGATACTCAACAAGAAGCAGTTTGAATCTGGTCTTTAATGAATATTTCACATCAGAGATGAACCAATTGCCTTATAGTTCATACCGTGATACATTCAAGTTAGTATTGTGAATTCTTGTATTTTGAAGTCATAGGCCGAGTGTTCAAAAGAAGTCCTAGTCTAAAGAAGAGTCCGAACATCTTCAGAATTATTCGATCTAATCATTGTAGTAAAAGACATTGAAAATTTTTCTAGAAAAGTTCTCTTTTGTGTCTTGAGGTGATGCAGCTGTTCTATTAAAAATTAATCTACATTGGATTAACTGATATGTTAAGTGCTTATTTTAATAGAGAGAAAGAAGATCCTACCTCATATTTGGCATAGATTTCAGAATTAATTTCAATGGAAAATGAAATTGAAAAAGGATTCTCAAATCAATAAGTGTCTATTCATCGATGTGAAAATTTCAAATCTTATTCAGTGAAAATATTGCCGTTATTTTTGTTCTCCTTTTAGTGGTTCTCCTAGGCACATGTTACAATCTTCTTTTTTATTTCGCCTTCTTCGTATTATTATATTTTCACCAGCAATAATCCCCCTTCTTTAAACATTAACACTCACTTAAATAGAATAGATAAGAGAAGAAGAATGGAATGATTGTAAACGTGAGAGAATGAAACAGAGAGAAGAAGAGAGAACATACTTATGACAGGACAGATATGTCCTGACATAACACTTCCCTCACTGACAGAAAATACACACAGAGAGAACGAAATGGAGGACGAAAGGAAAAAACTCAGTAAAAAGTTACAAACCAAATGAAAAGATAGAACAAAAAATAATGTAAGAAACGATTAAATGAATTTGAAAGTGACGTAAATTGAAATTCAGCACATATAAGAAAGAAAAATGTAAGAGTACCAATATGCATAAGTGAAAAAAAATAATGATAAATTTAAACATTTAAAAATATATCAGAAAAAAACGAAGAAAGAGGCTAGCAGCGACTGGTGGCCACAACCATATTAACTATAAAGCGGACTGAACATGCACGTTCATCTCAAATAACGAGTTTTATCGGCATACAATACTATGGAACAGCTAAGCACCGGAACCAGTCGCGATCTTCTGTATCATACGGCATAACATCGTGGCAGAAATATGAACCTGCTGTATCACCAGTAAAAATTCGAGAGCAGGTGTTTATCACGGGACATAATTTACGAAGAAACAGAAAAAATGAGAAAATATCACTGTATTTTACATGTAATTTTAATGGATTACCAAATGCTTCAAGATTGTCACTAGCGAAAATATATTTATCGCTCATAACAGACGACGATAAGACATTGATACAATTCAATAAATTTTCTTGAGAAAATTTATCATCAATATTTGATGTTGAGTTAAAGGGTACATCTGGTTGTTTGGATCGAATAAATTGATATCGCTGCGGCAATTCATCATGAATGAACCATGTTTCGCATCCATCAGGCCAAACCATCTCACAACTGTTTTCATCACTTTCTACAATGCACGTATTGAGCAAGACAATATTATTTAATTCAACTAATTTAATGTTGCAATAATCTAAATGTACTTCTTTTTCTTCAAATAATTCGCAATTGTATTCCTCTTTAATACCATTATCACAATATAACATCGTTTTGTCTAACTCATACACGCACTCGTTTACTTGAGACATACCATCTTCCTTCAGTAATGTTGGCGCAAATTCTTTTTTAAATTCCTGAATAAATATTGGCCATGAATCCAATACGAACAAATTTCCGAAGAGCCATAGCCTGGCATCACTTTTTAGATACTCCGATATAATAAATGTTTTGCGATCGTCAGTATATTCAGCATAATTCAATCCATCTGTAATGTCTTTCAGCCACTGAACGGCATATTGGTTTGATTGCCACTGAATGCTGGTAATGTTTTCGAATGATTTAATAACATAACTAGCAATTAACCTTTTAACGATCTTCTTTGTTCAATTTGAAAACACTTAATCTATCTAATTCTTCATAAATCATATGGCGAATCAAAAACCCGGCTTGTGCACCATTTGTTACAATCTTCTTCTTTATTTCGCCTTCTTATTATTATTATCTTTTCACCAGCAATAATCCCCCTTCTTTAAACATTAACACTCACTTAAATAGAATAGATACGAGAAGAAGAATGGAATGATTGTAAACGTGATAGAATGAAACCGAGAGAAGAAGAGAGAACATACTTATGGCAGGACAGATATGTCCTGACATAACAAAGATGAACATCTGCAATCAATTGGAATTTATCATCTGCTTAGTATTCCACAGAACTATAATTAAAATCAAGTTATTTACTAAAGACATTTCTAAATCATAAAATATTTACTTATGTTTTATTTCAAAATATACGAACAGACGTTTATCCTTAATATCTACATAGATTGATAATCTATTGAAAACTCAGTGAAACGCCATTGAGCGTAAGCATGGATTTGAAATTTCTAGTATTCAATGTGTTACAGATTGATCTAGACATAGACAGAACCTCAAAATATACAGCTACTATTCATATACTACGAATAACAACCGATTCTTTTAGAATTGTACACTGGAGAATTTGCATGTCGTTGTTTTTGTTTTGAATACGACGATAGGTAATTACACAGTAAACTTACTACCCGCTATATTTTAGTTCATTGTTGCAAGGGTGCAGCTTTCAGTGAATTAATTAGTTCAGAAAAAAACATTGTGCCTGAGTAAACTCGATAAATTAAGCCATATTAAATTATATTTTTTTTTACGTAGGAAAAAGGATCATTAAAAATCATTATTTAATATGCTCGTCGAGTAGTTTCTATTTTATTTTTCCACCGATCTTACATATAACGATATGATACATTAGTGTGACGTCAATTAGTGACGCTTTTACTAATTAATTAATTGGCATAGAATGTGGCGCTGCTTATTGTTTGCTGAATACGTCCAACCAATTGCCGTTGACAAAGACTAATAATCAATTTCGGCAAAACTTTCGACATTATTTGTTTCTGCTTTTATATTCATCACTTTCATAGTCACTTCGTCGATTGTTGATTGATATGACTGAACCAATTCGTGTTGCTTTTAAGCTTGGTGGTACGAAACGACCTATTCTTAATAGTCTTGCATCATCATCTAGTCAATTTGATTCATCCACAACAACAAATAACGATCAAGCCGAGCTTGTCACTGGATTTGATAATGGTGAAATTAAAAGTAACACACTAGTTGTTACTAAAAAAGAACTTATTATTCCTGCTCAACCAAATGAACACCACAAATTTTTCAAACTTAAATCAAATCCTCCTCAAACTGCTGTGTCAAATCCAATACCATCAAATGATCCTGTCAATCAATTAGAAGAAGAAGCAAAACGTGCACTTATTCTCGAAGCACAACAAGTAAATGAAACGTGGGATCAACGAAATGAAAATGGAACGATTCGTGTACACACTATTGAACAAGATTCTACTAATACATTCATGAGTAATTTCGCTATTGATGAAAATATACCTGAAGAAAAAGATATTGAAAATGCTGATTATGAACAAGTACCTATTGAAGAATTTGGAATGGCTGTTCTACGTGGTATGGGCTACAAAGAAGATGCTGGTCTTGGTATATCAAATAAAAAACAAGTTGATGTATTTGTACCCTCAAGTCGACCTCGTGGTCTTGGATTGGGTGCTGATAGAAAAATTCTTGAAAAAATTAATCAATTAAAACGCAATTTAAAAAAATCTGGCATCGATGAAAAAGATGATTTATGTTTCGAAAAAGGAGCCTTTGTTCTTGTTGAAAAAGGTCTTCATCAAGATCTTTATGGTACAATTGAATCTATTGAAGAAGATGTCGCTCGTCTTTCGGTTGCGTTAGCTGTCGGTGGTACAAATAGGAAAAAAGAAACAATATCTATATCACAATATAATGTTAAATTAGTAACTGAAAAAGAATTTCTTAAATATAGTAAATATGTTAATAAATCCAAAGCAGAAAAAGTCGAAAAAGAAACAAGTGATCAATTAATGAAAGATTATTATAAACAAGACAATACTAATGATCATAAACGACATCGTCGATCCGATAAAGATGATGATACTAAACATCATCGTTCATCAGATAGAGATGATGATTACAAACATCATCGTTCGTCCAAGGATGATGATGATCATGATCGAAAACATCACCGATCATCAAAACATGATAGTTACGATAGAAAACACCACCATTCTTCGAATGGACATCGACATGAAGACTACAACAAATCTAAAAAACATTAATTTTTTTACTGTTACTTCAGTTTTTTTTATATGTATAATAAATATATACAGAGATTTTCTTGTTGTACTATCTCTATTTGTCTGTTTTCTTTATTTTTTAAATCATAGAGAATTCATCAATTGAAACGGCTCGAATAGGTATGCATCGATAAAACGTTAAAATAAACTGCCAATAGTCATCGTTTTCGATGAGTCATGTTATTTGAAAAATTGTACTAGTGAATATTGGTACGATTGTAATTTATCTGATAAGTAAAGCAAGATTTTAAGATTGAAGACGCTTTAATAGCATACCGACGTCAATGAATTTCTGTAGTCTTTAACTCTCAATTCAAGATCATTGAATTAAATTTGCAAACCTGAAATGTTGCTCCTCAGAAAAAATAGATTCTTCCATTTTGCAATAGTAAAGTTCCCTAGTTTATAAGCTTCTTATTATGAAGGGTAACATACCCGTAAAAAGTCTACTGCGTTAACCGATTGATAAGAAAGGTCAGAAAAGATATTGCTGAAAGTTTATTATATCGATTTGATTTATTAGAAGACGAATAGCGATGACTTTTCGATAATGATTGTCACATAAACTAATTTGATAAATTATTATTGACTTGAAAATTTTCTTATCTTTCGTAATTCTCATCAGTAGATCTCGGTAATGGAAATATTCTTTGAAAAAAAAAAAAAATTACGAAAATATCACTATTATGATTGTTTGACTCTTTTAATACTTGATTGCAAATTAATAAAATAATTGGATGGGCAATAAATCTTTAAAGATTTCGAATTCTTTCCTACATGTTGATACTTAAAATAAAGCTAAACTAAATCAACTAAGAAAGGTTCTCTTGCTAATCATAAGTTTTGAATTTAATCAAGTAAAAACGTTAGACTAATGCTGTAGCAATTAGTAGGAGTTATTCAAAAGCATAAAACTGTTTGCTCGTTTTTGTATGCATATTAATTTTTATATCTATTACGAAAATACAAATAAAAATGTTTTTACTAAGTTATCACATAGGACGAGATCTACATTTCGATGCGTCTATTATTTATGTGTACTATTGTTCAGACTTAGAATTGAAACCAAAGAAGTATGCAACAATCTTTAACATTGTTACCCACATATACTTCCAAATTCCTTGTGAATGACCGATTGCAATAGTCCGATGACTCATTTTAATAGCATTTATCGAACGAGGAATACAAAGATCATCGTAAGCTTGAACTGCTGTCGACAAATGTTTGGCAAGAATCATTTGTTCTGCTAATTGGTATCCATCCATCATAGCCATATTGGCTCCGTTGCCAGCAAATGGACTCATTGCATGTTGAGCATCACCAATAAAGATCACTGAACCGTGATTTCTGAAAGGTTCCATGTCTTTTGCGTTGAAGACAGAAACACTACTACGTAACGTCTTTTTGAAAAGAGTCGGCATCGGTTCACCGAACGATACCAAACGTTGATGAGCTTCACTGAGTACTTGTTCAATTTCTTCTTCACTCATTGTTCCAGCTGGTCTAGGTTCAGATGGTTTGTCTGACAAATAGCTGACACTCCACAATGCACTTCTTTGATCACTTGGTGCAACAAAAAGAAAATTTCCATTGACGCCTAATACACTACCCCATGTTTTATCTATAGGTGGTGGCAACTTTTCAAGAGGTTGAGTGCGTGCTGCGATAGAAACAGCTCCAGCAAACCTCAGCTCATTCTGAGATCGAATAGCTCGTCTACCTTTACTATTCGATCCATCAGCAGCAATGAGTAGATCACATTTTTCTTGATGACCATTCATTAAAGTCACTATAACTTGTCCATTTTCAAGCTCCTCAACGGATTCTATCCCATGATTCCAATGCACTGCAATCGATGGCGATATATTTTTGTGAAGTATTTCACGAAGTTTCGAACGTGCAATACTTGCAGTGGATTGTGAAAGGCCTTCAACAGGCGGAGATTGAAATTCAATCAATGGAGTAAAGTCATTGTTGAAGACTGTGAAATATGTGCCAGGATTACTTTCACCGAGTATCTGGTCAAGTAAATCCAACTTCTGCAGTATTTGCATTCCTCCACTTAATGGATCACTTCGAATAGAAAGCGAATAGCCTTCTCGTCCGATGTCATCCAATGATAGCTCACGTTCGTACACTACAATATGTGGCGGTGGATTTATTTCTTGATTATTGTTCTCGAGAAATCGTTGGAGAGCAACACAAAACGTTAAGCCACCGATTCCCCCACCAGCAACAATGATATATTTACCGGACAAAAAGTGTTGTTCATGAATTGTTTTCATTTTTAATTGACAAAGTTAACGTTTTTTGTTCGTCACGTATTGACGAGAATGAATATAAAACAAAACCTTACGACACATGGAATATGATGCAATGTGATATGCCTATTTGTATACGATGACACCAGTTCTACTACTTCTAATGTTATCTTTTCATGACATGTAAAAATACGCCGTATTCGTCATTACACGAACTTTTATCTTTAGACATGTTTTTAATCTATGAGGACTCTAACATTAGGAGCTGCAGGCCCCAAAGATAAAAAGAAATGGCCGAATCTGAAGGTGTTTTGTTTTATGACTACAATGACACTTGAATTGTGTTGGTCATATTGGTCAATTAATATGAAATAACACTCCTTTCATTCTTTTCTGGTGATGTTTCTATTTTTTTGTTGAAATTCTAGTGTCACACAATCTTGAACTAGTCATCTGATAATCACTCGAATATGTTGCGAGCAATCTTAAACAAAAATAAAATGGAAACATTAACTTTTAGTCCATTTCATGGGTAGCTGAACCTGTTCTAACACAGAAATCAGTTATTTTTTTTTCCATTTTTTCTTCGGTGCTTGATGTTATCACTATAATATTGTATTTACTAAATTAAATTTTATTTTTTTCGCCAAAATTTTCAGTGAAAACCACTCTACCAACTTTGAGACGATTGAAAACGTCTTGGACACTTTGTGTTTTTGTCATTGATTCATTTAGAAATCAGACTTATAGTGTTTTATTATTTGTGGCATATTGGAAAAGCCTTTTAAACTTTCGAAAGTAGGGTGTTGGTGTGAATATTACCTTTATTCGCGTGCACTTTATTTTAGGTGGATAATACGAATATAAATATTCACGAAACATGTGAAAGAAAATATTTTTATCCATGTCTATTCTTTCTTTTATTTTGTGATAAGATAGAAGTCTATCACCATGACTTAAGCTTAAAATTACTTTTAGTTTTCGAGCTTTCTTCATTTCTATACTTTTTGAATGAGTGATATTGTGCACAGAGAAATCATGTTACTTTTAATCTATATTAAACATTCATGAAGTTTTTATAACGAATGAGTTGTTTTTGAATATTTTTCATAATCAATATTAATAGAAGAATGACACAAAAAGGACTCCTACTGCCTGTGTGTATCGTATGATCGCTTGCAGTATAAAGGTAGACAAGTAGCTACTTATCGACGTAGATAGCTAGTCGTACGATAGTTAGTGAATATATTTAATGAATCTGAAGAATGTTTAGAATAGTTTATAGATGAATAAAAAGTAGAATATCGAACAGGTAGATGTGTAGCTGACTACATAGACAGATAGTCATTATAATTGAAACAACTATTGCTAGTTAGCTTAGTTGAACTTATTCAGTCGATACATTCTGCATGACTGTTTAGAGGGTTTGATTGATATGAGTATATATTTTTGGCTAAATCAAATGATTTATTAAGAAAACATTTCGCTAGTCATACCTTGTGCACACTGATGAGCATAGAAGCAAGATAATAACGTATAGATATAAAATTCAAATTCAAGATAAAACAAAACAGATAAAATACGAAAACCGAAGAAGGAAAATAATAGGCCACGCTGCATTGCATACATATAGACAGATATTTTAAAGTTACATGACGTAAAACTTCTTGTATTCAACTCGGGATAAGTAAATTTAAAATAGAAGAAGAAATTTAGAATATGCTCAAGTTCTTGCGAATGCAAAATAAAGACGAGAAAAGAAACATAGAGGAAATTCATGTATGCATGCGAAGAAGACAAAACGGGTCGGTAAGAACGCGAATAAAAATTAAACTTTTATTCAGAGCTGCATAGTATAAACGATGGAATGTACTACTGCGAAAAACGAAAAGCAAATAAAATGATGATAATATTCAAAGAAAAAAACTATGTTAACTATTTTGATGAGAACGCAAAAAGATTATTCGTTATCACCCTTTCATAGAATTTAGAAAGGGTTTTATTTTGTTCGATAATACCTTTTTGCTATTTTTCATAAGAGCGAATTTACGTTTGTACAGTCAATCGATTTACTTATTTAAAAAAACACAGGTGTATTCTTGCCATAGGAGCCTTCGAGGGATTGAAATAGCCAAGGATTTACGCCATTAGTCGGTTTACCCATGTAATAAAACTGAGACGCATCTTTACCATAGCCGCCACCTATAGATTGAAATGCCCAAGGATTTGCGCCGTCAACCTTACTGTCCAGATAATAAACACTAGATGTATCTCGAGCATAGCCGCCTCCAAGTGATTCGAATGATACAGTTATTGCACCTTGGATTTGTTTACCCATATAATACACATTCATAGCATCTTTGCCATAGCCACCGCCGATTGATTTGAATGACATGGTTAACGCACCATCGACTGTTTTACCCATATAATAAACATGGGCCATATCTTTGGAGTAGCCTGAATCTAAAGCATGCATGGAATCTACCAAGAATTGTTCTGATAGTCATTTTTAAGTAATCTCTTGTGTGACTTTTGTAAACCGTTAAATTTTTCTGAGAATGATGATTATGCGTCTGAATGAAATTGAGCATCTATTTGATTCTGTTTCTCTCAGGTTTAGATTATAAACGAGAGAAGAATGCAGTTAATTATTTTTTCTGGATACTCAGTGTCAACTATCCTGTAGATTCAAATGGATTCAATTGAAACTCTGCATAGTATCAAATTTTCTTCTGATAAGAGAAAAAGAACTAGTAGGTTCAGTGTACCCAAGTACTCGAGAAATGGATAGACACAACAAACTCAAACTTGGATTGTGGTTTTAGCCCTTTCTCTTATGATAATGAACTCAACATAATGGCGCATTTCCGACAATTTGGTTATTAGGCTAAATAAGTAACATACCAATATCTTGTTTTCCGCTAAGAAATTCAGGTGGTACATATTGCAAGCCTGATGGAGTACTAATTTTCTGTGTTGGAGGTACATTTTCTTTTTCTTTTTCCTTTTCCTTTTCCTTTTCTTTAATTTGATTATTCGGTGTTTCGATTCGATCATTCTGCATCACAACTTGACTGTGTGGTGGTTTTGTTGTATTTTGTTCTTTTCCAATTTGATCCTGAAACATTTTAATTTGGTTTTCTTGCGATTTAATGCGAATATTTTGTGCCCCAATTTGACTTTGAAGTGGTTTTGTTTTATTTTGTTCTTCTCGAATTTGATTTTGAAGTGTTTTTATTTGATTATTCTGTGATTGAATTTGACTTTTAAGTGCTTTTACTTGATTTTTACGTTTTTCTAACTTTTTCTTCAATTTTACAATTTTCGCTTGCTCGTGATTGATTGTTTCATGGCACTGATCATTTTTGTCCATAAGTTCTTTATTTGCAACTTTGATTTCGTCCATTTTCAATCGTAACGGTTCAAATGCACACGTGGTCAGATGAGTTCCTAATTGATATTGTGGCCCTTTCCATGGGCAATTAATATTGGCTGACAAGCAAGATACGTCAACCTGAATGAAATCAATCTTAGCTATTCGAATGGTCACGAAAAGAAAAAATGCTGGATACTATGCACTCTCATTTACTTATTATCAGTTAAAATTGCGTACTCTTTTTACTGCTTCGGCTAGAACAGTGAATACTTAATTGAGCTTTTTCCTATCACAAAATTTATTTAGTTTTTCTAATTAATGCTAAATGCTTTTCATGATCGCATAGATTCCTAATGCCTGTAATTAACTTAGTTATCATGGTAGTTTTTTGCATCAAAATCAATAGTTTTCATTGTGCGTGACTGATTATCGGTCAGGTTCAGTTCAATTTTTAACTTCTTTTCCTTCACTCGACTGCGATGCATATCTATCGAAATTGAGATTGCTTCATAATTATCTAAAGGTCTTTTTTTTTGTTACATGGAGCTCAACGTAAATTTAGTGACAATTTCTCATTGATAAACTAACATAAAATGGATGAAGTCATTTCTTTTTTCAGATCACTGCAAACCACCTTGAAAATATTTAATTCAAAAAGATTTGTCTAGTCGAAAATAATTCTAAGAGAGTAAACTTGATAGTACTTTCAGTGATTTGTTGAAATATATTTGCTGAACTAGTGACGCAGTAATATTATGAACTTATTTGAAGAAAGCATTGGAAAATCAAAAAGAATAGAACATTTAAAATATGATCTTCATGGTATTAGTCTTTTTCTCGTGACGAGTTAGCGCTTTTTAACTTGACTGCATATTGTTAACAGTGCTGTTCGTGTTGCTTTGTGAATAGTTCAGACAGAAAAAATTGACTTCAGCCTGAATCACCAATGAAATTCAAACGAATTATGAATCATAAATTGTGCGTAGCTAAAAGATATGAAATTGAAGAAACTAGAGCTTTTCTTCTTCTTTGTTTCAGTGTTCAGCAATAATTATTTTCTTGAGGATGAAGTTTTGCACAAGCAAATGGAATGAATATTTACCTGAGAAAAGTATTCACTGATCTTTTTTTTATCATTAGTAGTCGAAGTTAGATGTTGATAATTGTTTAAATTTAACGCAAATTTACCTTACGGCCACTGGATTTATCTTCAACATGAATCACATGATTCCAATCGATACGCGTGCTTGGCTCTACATTGACTACAATGGATGCTGGATCGCATGATTTTTCGAAATCACTTCGAAGGCGGCGAATTTTTTCACGTAGTTGTTCTATATTTTCTTCCATAATTCTATCTGAACCAAAGCTTTCGATAAGTTCTTGGTCCAGTTCGGTAAGTCCTTTCTTAATGTTGACTATGTTTTGCTGTATCATTGTATTAACTTCATCGCGCACTTTAATAGCTGCCCGACGAGTTCTGTCGACTGTAGTGTCATGCCACTTTTGTATTTCGGACACTAGAGATTGCTGAACTTTATTTGGTTGATTTAACTTGGTGATTTGTTCAATAAGTTTATTTCCTTGTAATTTAATATTTTCGAACTCTTTAGCCAAAATTTGCCGATGGATCAAGAAATCACGCTGGCAAAAGTGACCGTTACAACCAGTACATATGCGTACTCCTTCATTGCTACATCTCATGCAGGTATAAAATGTAGCCATTTCTGAAAAAAAAAGCAAACAGTGAGCTTGTATCTTTGAGACAACTATTGAGTAATCTTATTCAATCTTATCAACTCAAGTATCTACCAATAGTAGGACCTAAAACTATTACAATAACAGTAAGATGTGTGTTTTCAGATTTTCTACAGGGTCTTTTTTACTAACAGTATACTTGTGAAATCCCCACGAAACTAAAGAGAAATCGACGTAATTCACTGCAAAAAAACGTATTCTTTTAAAACCAGCAATAGTTATGATACTCAGTCTTTTACTAGGATGGGAGTGTAAGTACAATTATCAGGACTTACTCCAGAGATATTGTTACATCCGTAGGGATTTTCATTTGCAAACCCAAATGTCATCAGAGGAAGTTTTTGTTTTCTTAAAGAGCGTAGAAAAAAAATCTTGACACAGTATTTTTCTCTGTAGTAGACGAGCTATTATTTTATGAAATACTATCATTACAATAAAAATTGAAGTGCAGCGTGAGAATATTCATCTTTTTCTCTTTCCGCAACTCGATGAGCGCCTCTCAATGACCTTGTCAGCATGCTACTACTACTACTAGGCACTTTCACTCAGCGTTTTGAACATCGAAGACCTCATGTACGCATGGACTAATTTCATTATTTTATGGAATCAAGGAGAAAACGACGTACTTTGTAAGTTACTTGAATTTAAATTGGATTACTTAAGAACACTTCAAACTACTTTTTATTTCTCCTATGCAAATTTGAAAGTACTTCATTGTTGTCTAATATGTTTTAGACGTTAATTTAATGTACTTTATTGTAATTGAATTTTACTGTTTCGCCTTGTTTAAGGATTTCTAAGAAATACAGTCGTTATTATTTGTGAGTTATACTTTAGTTAAGCCGCAACTTATTCACTTACTGATGCTTTATACAGAAATTAAGAAAAATAAAATGTTCTGATGTGTTCTTGAATTTAAAACATGTGCTGTGAATTTGCTTGTTCGTATTTTTTTGTATAGTAATGCAGAGTAAGAGACTTTATTTTGATATTAAATAGTTTACTAATGTTGCATTTATAAATTATTTATAAACATATATTCATTTTCTCTCGTTTTCTCTCGCATGCATGAATGATTTTGTCACTTCAAGATTGATTTCTACTATGATAAGTTGGATGGAAAAATACTTCTAGTGACTCATGATGTTTTCATCTCAAGCACGTTATCAATAACTTGTATCTCAATTGAATAGACGTAAAATATGTAAAAGCAATCACGATGACGGAGGAAATGACTACTATCAATGATTTTACCAAAACAGTTAACATCATCGCGTGCTAAAATAATCGTAAACGCTTTCATGTAGAATGCACATTTATTTAAAAGCTGTTTGATCATTCTCACGGTGTTACCATCAATAAAATAGAGTTCAAAACATCAGAATTTTGCATGGATATTTGCAGTGCTGATGTTTGTTTCACTTTTGAGTATTTTGATTAGTGATACTGATCTTATCGAGGATCGTTCTACTGTAGCAATGTGCCAACGAAGAAATCATCAGTATTTGCTTTTGTGAACAGAAATATATACGGTTGCTATTGTTTTTTATTTGTGCTGAATTCTATTCGTGACATCCATACATTTTTTCGTGATTTTTGTACAATTTTTGCGGACGCTTACGAAACAAGTCGACAGATAGGACTACGATAACAAACAGAGAAAGGATGGCAAGGAAGAGAAAACGAATAGAACGAAAATCGAAGTCGCGGCAGTGATGACGCGGTTGCCGTGCATTGCTGTTCTTCCTTTGTTTATTCTTCCGATACTGTATATTTTGACTCCGAAGACACCGAGCCGGGGGAAAGAATCGAACCTTCTCCTGTCTGACTAAGAATCAGATGCATAGAACCACTACGCTATCCCCGGCTAATATGGTTGCTATTGTTTGTGTTCTCTTCACATGTACTTATCTATTACTGCTAATCAAACTATACTCATAATCATATTCACATTCATCAGAATGTATCGGGATAAATAGAGCAGATAGGTAAATTACAAGTACAATATTGATCCTGCTTCATTGCAATTTAATCGGGCAGTTATACTGATCAAGTGGGTAAAAAAGGGGTGGGAAATCTAAAACTTTCTCGTTATATTACTTTTAAAATTCATTTCAGGCAATATTTATTGAATCATGATATCATTACTGGGAAAGAGAATGATAGTCAACTGCGTTTTTTTTTAATTCCAAATTTCTGGCCATTGAAAAGTTGATGATGACATTTGCGCCCAGTAAGCTTGATGTTCAAATGCTGTCCAAGCTATTCGATCTTTAGTAAAAAATTCATAATCTCCTGATCTTGCATTGGGCACAATTTGCCATACTAGCCAGGGTAGGCCCTGTTGATGTGCTGTTGCTGCAATTCTATTCAACGCTTGAGCCATTTCTGCGTCACCACGTCCACCGAATTCTTCCACATAAACTCTTTTCCCGTATTGTTGTGCTAATTGAATCGCTTCTTGAAATTTTCCCCGAGAATAATCTTCATTCGTTGTATAGTCATGTAAAGATATTAAATCAAGTGCAGAACATTGAAAATTTTCAAGACGAAGACTTAAACCAAAATCAACATCACCACCTGTTGACAGAAGCACTCCATTATTTACGAATGACCGAATTTGCGTATTTATATCACACATCCAACGAGCATTAAATGTTGACATGTGACCTTGACTCTCGTTTTCTATCTGAAACGAGAATATAACACGATTTAACGATCCCCATCGTTGTACGAAATGTGGATTAACATGATCTAGTAAATATCTCAATCGATTAACAAAATCCGTTTTAGCTTGTTCGTTTGAATAAAATTTCGATGCGTCATTTGGTGGTGAACATTCACTTGCTGTTGGTATTCCATATTTTGATACATAGCTATCAGCTTTGTACGCATAACATCCTAGAGAATAACGATCATGAAGAGCTATTATTAGTTTAATACGTCCAGCGCCATAGAAATCAATATTCCTTATAAATTGATCAACGCGTGTTAACATATCACTATCTGTGTACGGTGAACCTGTGCGGTATCTTTCGATATCATTGGCTGCTATCGCACGTGAACCTGCTTGACCATTGTCAATGGTCGCTAAAAATATTCGTATGACACGAACATTTTTTTCACGTAATGTATTAATCAATGTTATTTGATCATCTTGAGGAAGAGCCCATGCAAAAAATGAATTAGCACCTGACCAGCTGCGATAAGCATCTATAGTATGCAAATGTTTATTTCTCTAATTGATCATAAGACAAGAATAAATGTTTACCAGTAGGTTGACCATGTGCAGAGTAAGAGAATACCAAAAGGCAGACAACAATGAAAAGCATTTCTTGATTAGATTTCTCAATTTACAAAATATATTTTATCATCAAGAAGAAAACAAATCTATTAAGCCTTTCTTTCAATTGGTATAAGAGAAAAACAATTACATGCGTTTCATTTAAAGCAGATTCGATTTGATGCTATTGTATATGTGCAATGCACACATCCTCGTCGTACAATAATATCGTTGTTTGCTTGAAAAATATCGTAGATATCTTGTTCATAATGACAGAAAATGGTTTATAGAGAAAGTTTTTTCGAGTATCTACTAATTATCGATAGATCAACCAGTTGCTAATAGACTAATTGGTGCAGATATAGACCGGTTTCATAGTTCTACGTTTATTAAATTTCACGCAAGAAAAATCTATCAAAGAAAACTGCTAGTATAGTCCTTATGGGATTGAAACTTGAAATCTAATCAAATTTTCGATATTTCAAAGAAAAGCGGATTAATCACAATATGGTTCAGCTTATGAATTAATATTTTCTGTTAACATAATTCAATGGTGAAGTATATTAATATCGATATGTTGAATATGATCTGAAAAAAATATGTTCACATTACAAGTCAACGATCGATCATATACAATCAAGGAATACATTTCGTCTTGACGAGATTAGATATCAATGAGAAATATAATATAATAGACATCTTTTCAAGGAATCAAATATTTCTTTGATTCTCTTACTCAATTCATAAAGCATTCACCTAGAATTTATTTTAAGTCTAGATATAACATAAGCTATTATAAACCGAAGAAACTTAGAACTCAGTATCGAACGAATGTATCCTACTGTGATGATTTTCATTCAGCGATGAATTTAACATTTCGACGAAATTTTAAATAAAAACAATTGTAAAGTTAGTTATGACACTATATTTTAATTAATCATGGGATAAAATTGTTAATTAGAAGTTTTCATGACATAAGTAATGAGTACCTATCAGGATTAAACAGACCCGTATTTGTGCTCGGCGATGCTGATCATTGTCACATGACTCTTTTGAGCCATAATCGAGTGATGTATTGGACTCCATTGCACACATGTTCAAAGTTAATAAGATGCCAAACAACTCGTATTTCTCGAACCGTCAGGAGCTTATTCTTTTTCTATCTTTAGGAATGAGTAGTCGTTTTTCTCATAACCAAATTCTCGTCACAATATCGAAACTACTCTCAAGAAAACTAGAACTAGTCAATATAATCGACTTTTTTCTCTTATTAATCTATATTGAATTAAATAAAAACAAATATTGAAATTTACATCGTGATTGTTTACTATACAAAACACGTCACTTTTCGAACGCAGAGTCGGAAACAAAAATGAATCCAACTCATATGATATGTTTCTATATTTAAGTACTACTTCATCAAGTAACATCATGCGATTATATAAAGCCTATCAAGATGTATACGTTAGAATTTTCAATATCTGGTATTGAGAAATCCCTATTTTGGTGTCTCTCAAATCTAAACATTCCAGAATTCTCAAATTTCCTAAACGACTATTGCTAACTGTTTTTTGAGATACCTATTTGAGCAAAATACTCAAAATTAGATGATGATGGCGCCATATAATTCGACTAAAATCATCCTTTTGAGATTTCAAAACTGACCGTGAACTTTTTGTACCTGTCAAAATTAGGATGCTGGTTATCCTAATAGCAGATCAGAACAGAAAATCCGGAGTCAAAAATACCTGGTTTTCTCATGAGACGATTTTCATCTCTTCAATTCAGTATTTCCAACTATGTAACTCAAAATTGAGAAATCTTCGTAGTGCAAAATATTTATTTTACTGCGAAACCTAAATTTTCTCAACAAGGAAATATCTAGTGTCCTTTGATTAAAAAGAATAAGCTCCTGACGGTTCGAGAAATACGAGTTGTTTGGCATCTTATTAACTTTGAACATGTGTGCAATGGAGTCCAATACATCACTCGATTATGGCTCANCCACCGCCACCACCGCCACCACCAATTCCACCACAGCCACCAACATCACCACAACTATCACCCCCAACCACACCGGATGAGTTTGTTAAGATAGTTGCAACAATGATTGCACACGAACTTATATATTGCGTTTCGCGTAATCTATCCACGGAAACGTCTTTGCCATAGCTAACGTTGTAAGTCTGCATCCATCGGTCAGCTGTTTTCTCATAGGCATCCTTCAGTATATTAGCTTCAATTGCGTCATTATGATTGAGAACAAAACCACATAAAGCTATACATGTTTTTCTATAGGATGATGGAAATCTCATATGTGTATGCCATATTAAATCGACATCAAATGTCGGCACAATCATTTCTCCTTCTCTGGCTAGTTTCAAAAATGAAATATAATTTTGTACCATTTTTTCGAAAGAATCTTGAAAGGATTCGCTCAAATTCCTTGAATAGATTGGATGTTGTTTAAATTTTTCAAGAAAATCTCGTTGTCGAAGTACGGCACTCTCTAAATCAAGTGAAGGAGTAAATTTTGTTGGATTTGATTTTGATTTGGACAAACGAATCGCATGATTCCTATTATTTTTTCGTATTCTTAGCCTTGTGTATTTTTTATCGAACAGTTCATCTTGCGGCCATAGCGTTGAAAAATCTTTATGATACTCAACTGGATGAAGACGGTGAACATGCCAAATCCATTCGATTTGCCATGGAAGCCGCCGTTGTTGATGCCTATTTGTAATCTTTCGGTTAGCAAAGCGTCGACAATAATCTGCGATGAAATAATTCAATGTTTCTCCTGGTTGAGTCATTTCTGGATGTACTGCCACTTGACGCAGCAATACAATATGATCCACCAATGCATGATACGTGAATTTAAATGTCTTTCCATCTTTTGTACGAATATTTGCGCAGTGGCGCGGTATTGACAAGGAATGTGAACTGCCCATGTGTAATTATTGTCTTTTGAAAACAAACGTCATGTTTATTTTTCGATATTAATTTTTTCTACAATAACAAAATTCTAATCGATGTTGTTTAAAAACAAAATAGTGGATCAGATAGAACTGCTCAAATTAAATAACTCTTATTGACAGATTAAGTTGTGGACGACACTGACGTATTATAAGCCGGAAAAAATTACGAAAAGAGAACCTCACTAGCATAACAGTTATTTAATAAAAGTATATTATTCATGTAGACCTGCATTCAACGTATGCATACTAATGACTGATGATTCTAGTTATGAGAGTGTATTATAAGAAAAGATGAGCGAAATTATTATCTTGAGCAATGCAATATTTTGAGAGAGAACGATCGGTTGGAGTTTAAAATTTTACAGTACTCTCAAATAGTCATAAAATATATTTATATACAAAATTTAAGTTTAAAATGATCTCTACTGGAAATTTTTTGAGCAAGCTGCCACAAATTAAAAAGATTAGGTAGCAAAGCTATCATCTTAAAAGCTAAGTTATAGTAGACAAGTATTTTGAGCGATTTCCTACTTGTAATGATTGATATTTGTGGAAAAAATATCGTATCGATTGATGATTAAAAAGCATTTAGCATACGCTATTTATCTTGCATATGACACTATGATGATTTACTTCCTTAACAGCACACATGATAATGAGAAAATTTTCCAACTAATGATACATTCATTCAACCATGACTACCCATTTAATAAATACCGCGGTTTACCGCAAAAAATGATCCGGTATTCGCAACATGGGTATAATGTCGTGAATCACGATAGCATGTGAGGAATCTAAATATCATGGCTAAAGGTATATTGCGACAAAATAATCCAATCCATCGCCACGTATTTTTTGTTGAATACAGATCGCATGATCATTATTTCGCATAAAAAAGTTAAAACTACAAGAGCAACCTTGAGCAGATCTCTCCTATTTAGAAATTTATCTAGAAACGTATGCAATTTTTAAAAATCGTAATTGTCTCCAATACTTCTTTTATGTTTACAGTCTTTTCATCACTGATATTGCTTATTATTTTTATTCACGATAAGTCAGCAATATATTTAGGAGCAATCAACATTATGTAGAGGGTGTGGGTGTTCTTCTAATCAACACCCACACCCACACACCCTGGTCATACGAATGAAAGTACAAATATGTAAAATAGCTTTTCGATGCGAGTCTGGTCTACCTAGATCATGGTCATGTGGACTTGTGTTGCAACTTACAAGAATGTGTATACAAACATGATAATATATAAGATAGAAACATACTATAATATTTTATTTTGTTGTACACTCAAGTGAATCGAGAGACAAAAAATAGGTGTGCCGTAGAAAGGTCGAAAGGAAAAATGTCGAAAAAAATATAAAAAGAGAAAAACGTCGAACAATACATTTTACCACAAAAAAAATGTCAAAATTCGAAATAAACGAAATAGTGATGTCTACAGTAAATGATGATTCCAAACGCGAATAATTCATGTTTTCTTTTCCCATAATTCTACTAGTCTAGATTTTGCACCTCTTGTAACAGTGATGATTAATATACTTCATATAAATTAAATAAACAACCCCTACATAAGAGTAAATAAATAACTAAAATTCTACCATTATGGCTACAGCTGTCGCATCTTCAGAAGATGAAACTCAATCAAAGTCACCAACGATTTCATTTATTAATTCACAAAAAGGAAAACAATTGCTAATAGTAAATGAATATATTTCGATTATCATATGTTAGTATTAACGTACACAATGAAACATACTTCTCTCAAGTCAGAATTCGAAAACACTCTTTTCGATCATTTTCTACAACAATATATTTTTTTTCGACATGTTTCCCCATCGATTTTTCGACGTTTTTCCTTTCGACCTTTGGACGGCCAACCAAAAAATACGATGAAAGTAAAATAACAAATAATCACTTTTACACCTCGTTGATATTCATTCTTCATAAGCATTCAGATCCCCTAGTTACTTTTATTATCATTCAAACTATTTGAACTAGTTTATATGTGCAGTATATTTAGCCGGTCATCTATAGCTGGATGTTTTCTTATGCAGATTTTTCTTTTCTATATGTTTTTATTAAAATTTTATTTGATGACGTTTCGTCAGCGAATTCGAATTTATCAGTATGCTTTTGTTACAGTACATCGTAAAAGATAAAATGATGTCTATACAAATATATGTCGGTCAATATTGAAGCAAATAAAATGTTGCATAATACTGAACGATGTTATTTCGTTGAGATGCTACTTCGCATTCATTCAATTGCCAGTTGAATAGAGAGAATTTATCTATTTATTTACATCAAAATGTGCATGTTATACTTTTTACATGATTAAAGAATGATTTATTGGAGACAATTCTATTAACGAATCGTCAATAGATTACGTTTAAAAATATGGAATAAAACATATATAATTCAAATTGGTTTTAGTCACGACCTACGATTTATTATTAGTTGTTTTTTTAAAGAATATTTCACAGATAGCAAGTTAATTCGTTCTGTTTCTGGATCTAAAAATTGTCTAGAAGTTGAATATGTAGAGCAAAAGCTTTCAGTGTCTCAAGTAAGGAGATGTATCTACATTTATGTAAAATGGCAGACTGTTCCATAATTATCGATCATCACCGGCTGTTTACAAAGAGGAGATCGCAATGATAGTTTTACATGGAATATTTTGATTGATAGTTGCAAAGATTTGCTGAAATATGATTTGAGTTTCTTTGTTTAATTTTTAGAAAAGAAGCAAAAGGAAAATATAAGCGTCTATTCAATCATCTGCGCTACTTATTCTAAGAACAATTTCTACACCATAGGATCAAATTATTAAGACCATCCAGCAACCTTCAACGAACTTCATCAACGGTAAACATAACAACTCATTGTCATTTTCGACTCTTAAGCATGTTTTTTCAACTGAAGAAGAAAACCTGGGAAAAGTCAGCTCTCCAAAAACGGTTAATTCTCAGTTCCTTCAGCAGTTTTTCTACGTATTTCTAGAAATTTTTCTTCAATTCGTATGAGCAAACCGGTAAAAACTTATAGATTCCAGTTTGACCAAGGAAAAATGAGAAGTTTATAGTTTATCGTTAGAAAGTCTTCTTTGGTAGCTATACAATGACAGTATATAAGATTGAATCAGTTAACAGTAGAATTTAGTACTATAAATAATCTATTAAATGTGTCCTATAGTGCTATTTTAGTCCATTTCTGAATAAGACTCTAAAGCTTCTGGTGGTGGAAACTTTTACGTCTACTAAACATTGAAACATCAACTTTGAAGAATTATTTTCTTTACTATACGAATCAACGTTACGAATCGTCTCAACCCAATCAATGTATTGTTTAACATAGAATTCGAATTCCTCACAATTCATTCCCCCACTCTCTCACATATCAATTTTTCCCTAAGAAAAACGCACGACTCATCAGCGATTGGAGGATTATGAGTGTTATAATTTCGATTCAACATAGAGCAGCAAAATTTTGTCGAATTCGATGTTTTAAATTATTGATATTCATAATAGCGGTGACTAAATTGATTATTTATTTTGATTTATTTCAATTGTCATTCAAGAATGAAAAGGAGAAGATGATACCGACAAAAGATCTATTTATCACTAATAAAACAATAATATACAGATCAGTAGCGACAGCCAATGCTTTGCAACAAAAAGTCTTCGACTTCAAGAGCTTGAGTGAAATTGGATACAGAGAATCGAATTCGAATTCAACAAAGCATCCTATAACACTAATGAATAAAGTTTATCAACGGTCTGGATTTGGAATAGTTTGTTTTCTATATGATGATGTGAACCAACTAAGCATTTTTATGTGAAAGAAGTATTACAATCAGCAGAAACTTATTGCAAAACTGAACCAACGCTAAGAATGGCTCTTATCACTGCGTACTTCTTCATTCCGTTTGAAATGGTTTGCTCGTGTAGCGCTTCTGAAAAGAAAAGAAAAGAAAAATAAATTATAATTATATTCACAAATATTACTTCAATATAAGACACTTATTTTTATCGGCTGTACTCTCAATCGCTCAGATTCTAAACAGATATATGATAATTTCGATAGGCTCTATAAAATATTTCTCTATTCAAATAACTTAAAGGATGCTGATGCATCGGATTCTCTTGCTAGATACTTTGTGGCATGAAAAAAAAATATGATATACAAGGTGCACATGGTTCTACATTGAGTGAAATTGAGTAAATTTTGAAACCCCGCTCGGCTATTTGTCATTGTTCCATGCAGTCATATGCAAGTCTTCAAGATGAAATGAACAATGTTTCTAACGAGGTGAAACGGTACGGACGACATACATAAATATTCACCAAAATATATTGGATATGTTTTCTTGGTAGTGTTGTTCCTGAAAATGATGAATGTAAGTTATTGAAAACTTGAATAAGCTATATCATAAACGATTTTTTAAAATTTAAATCAAACATTATATTCGTACTAGTTCTATACTTCGTATTGTTTAAAATATGGATTCATTTTTATACTGTAACGATAAAAATCAGAGTAGTGGTGATAGTATATTTCATTTTGTGATAAATAAGTCCTGTAAACGACGCGAGATAACAAGTAATCATTATAGAGTCATGTTGACTCACACATAGAAATAGTTTAATTTATCTTGTCTATTTGTTGTTAGATTCAAGAGCAAACTCTAAATGTTATTTTCATCTTGTTGTGAAAGAACACTCCTACGTCATATTTTGTCTCTTTATTTTTTCTCCTACTATTGTTATCAATGTATTAGTAGCCTATAAAATGACACTATTAGAGCCCATTGTATAATCAGGTTTCTTCATTTTTCATCAATAACTCAAGAGAATAGCTAGGTATATAACTGCATAGATGGCAAACTCAAATAGATTAGGATTGGTCTCATGTGGTCTATTTGGACTCGCCTGTCTTGCATTTATTCTAAGCAATGCTTTGCCATCGTGGTAAGAATAATAATGTCATATAGTTTTCAAAATATTTTAAGGCTAAACACCAAAGATTAAAGTAATAATATCGAAGTAAATATGAAAGTGTATTGAACGAAAAACTCGCATGAAGCATTTTTCAAATGTAGCGCACTAACACATCAAATTCCACAAGAATTTTGTTTTTGTCATTAGGTTTCTCAGATAGAAATATCTTTTAAATGTATTTTGATTATTTGTTTACTGCAATATTTTGGCGGAATGAACACATTTTTTTTTATTCCTAGTAGAGTAGTGTCAATATTGATGTTTATAGGTCAAACCAAGAAGACACAATGATGTGAAGTTTCATATTTGTAAAAAATATCAAGGTGAAGTTTTTATTGTTCTATGGAAACCAACAATTTTATCTATCCAATAACAGATAAATAACAAACGAGAGTCTTCCAAGAACTGACAAACACAAGAACCTCTTTCTAAACTCTTTTTACAAATTCATGAATACTTACATTTTAAAAAAACATATAATTCAAGATAAACGATGTGGATACTAATGATCAATTTCCATTTACTCGAAATACTACCATTGAGAAGTTAATTGAGACTCTGTCAAGAAGGAATTCTTGTTTCTTAATTTTTCGATACTGCTGAAACTTTCTTCTTTTGAAATAATGGTTTATGTTCTTTTCATCAAACAGGAACAATTGTCTATGCTTTTTAGGGCTGTAGTGAAATTAGGCGGCGTAACAGCAGGAGAAGGTGGTCTATGGCGAGAGTGTGTGAAGTTTGTAACAACCACTTGTGTAAATTTTCCATTAGGATGCACTGGAGTGCCCTCATCAAGCATAGGTAGATGTATAAAAATAATCATGGCTCGATTGTTCGTCACCTTCGCATGTATATTGTCAGCATTCGGTGCTCTATTCTTATTAATGGTTGGCATCTCACAAAACCCTAATGCAAGTTTTATTATGTTTGGGAAAGCTTGCGCCGCTGTATCGTTCACTTCTGGAATTGTTGGCGTTTCATTGGGTATCAGCTGGGCCATGTATGGTGGCGGTGTAACAGTGGGTGCTGCAGCTATCTTAGGAATTGTTGGGATTATCATAAGTTTTATTAGTACTGTTTTCGCTGCAATGATCCCTAAGAATGAAATACAAACCAGCTACACATATACGAACACTTAAAGCAAGACTGTTTATTCTATTTGCATGATAAAATAATTACATCTTACATCTGTTAATCAAAAAGAAACTACCAAACGCTTAATATCATCACATTTTAATTATATTGTTCTTTTTTTAAATAAAAGGAAATCCAAGTAGATCTAAGTTATATTTTACTTGCGATTATATCTACCGAATATGAATCGGTCAGGATAAATGCTTCAATGAGACTATTAAAAAATATTGTTCTTTTATAGGATGTCGTATCACGTAGTGTTTGCTTCTTAGACTACAGTGCAGCATGAAGCCTTTCGAATCTGTATGTGTTATGGTTAAGTCAGTATTATTAATAAAACTCACGTGAATGCTCATTAAAAATGAGAGTTTCGCACACCGCTTTCAGATTTTGCTACACGAAAGAATTGTGCCCGGAAGTAGTCGGTTTGGTCTTGTTCACGTAGAACGTTTGAAACCATACAGTAGAGTGGTATATGTTCTATGTGAGTTTACTTAACATTGTAAAAGCGTGTACTGCAGGAAGAGGCTGTGCGGTGGGTTCTATACCGCTCTATACCTACTTGTAGGCACCGTTTGAATTCAAAAAAAATCTTGTGTTCCTGGTTTATTTGCAATTATGCTTTAATCTGATCTTATGAGTATCATAGGACCGATTATTAACGGTTGATTATCGATCGTGAGTCAGCGAAACACTCACTAATTCACGTTCTACATTATTTTGAAGAATATTTTGGATCGTATAGAAATAAATTTATACAATTGCAGCATTCATGTCAACTGTGGAATAGTACTTTAAAAATGATGTAAGCTTGATAAGCATTACTGTCCACACTATTTGTGTCTTTGAATATTAATAATAAAAATACTATTGAATTTCTTGCTCTGCAATAAATGATAATTTTGCCATAATCATTGAACTAAAATTGTTAAAGTTTGAAATTCTAGTGATCTATATCTGCTCTTCGATATTATAGAAGATGAACAATATTCTTTAAATTTGAACCATTTATGAAAAAACGATTTATAGAAATTCTGAGAAATGAATCTTTCGTTATATTCAAAACGAATCGAAGTACAATTTTATGTACTCGAATAGCACAAGATGCGTGCTCTTCTCAAAGTTGATTTTTCTAACAATAGAAATCAACTACTTTTCTTCATTTTGATTACAACTCAGAATTTAAATTTCCGTACTTGACGGATTGATTTATTTGGTCTCGATTCATTTGTTTGATCCTATAAATAAAATATTCTGAATAAATCTCAAGTTGAACTTTTCATCAGTGATGATCGCTTTTATAGTTTAAAGTTACTGAAAAAAAAATGAAGAGGGTGTAGGTCAGGGTGGTCAGATCTTTTGAAAAATAGGGAAAAATTGTGAATTTTGAACATGTTTCTGATTTTTTTTCTGATCTTCTGATTTTTTCTGAATTTGGAATATATTCAGATCCTGCTTTGCCAATGAAATTAGGTACGATTATAGCCCATCGCTATAATAAATCAACAGTGTTTCATCAATTTTCTCTATTAATCATCTTTTATATTCCTCGTTCGAATTCTGGCGTCGAATTGATTTTCGGTCATGTAAAGCATTTATAGTCCGATTATCGTAATTCGAGAATATAAAACCAGATAATGCTTAACTTAAAATAAAAAAATGAATGGTAATTATTTGTGAGAAGGTTTTATTAGTATATGTTATCTTAAACAAACTGCCTAGAGCAAATTCCAAAAGATTCGAAATATGAATAACAACACCGAGATGATGGGATTTAATACTTTTTTTCTCGTTGGACTTCTTCATCTACGCAGAATGTATTTGATTTAGTTTTGCTCGTTTTTATGAACGCGTTTTAAATTTACAACGAAGCTCAACATTACGTATTTTTTATTGATGTCTTCTTATTAGCTAAACGATATATTCACTATATTGTCTTTCGTTTTATTGAAATATCTTTGAAAATAAAGTTCCAGTCAATGAACAGAAACGCAGCAGAACTTTGGATGTCAGTGTTTTAGCGAAAGATGTGCTAATTTGCCAAAAACTGCCATTTTCTGATTCATTTTTGATCTGGTCACCCTGATGTAGGTGATGATGAAGAAACAGCTTGTACCTCTACATTCATCTTCATGTTCATATCTAATCAGAAGAACAACAATGAATCTTACTAGTCAGTGTATGAAATTTCGTTGTTGTGTAGAAGTAACACACACGCAATCTCATCTGTCGATTGAACAATTATGTTTTTATTCTATCTTCATATTAGTGGAAATCATATAAAATCAAATCTACCTTCGGTGTATATTTTTTAATTGCCATTCATATGATGACAACCATGTCTCTCAGAATGACTTAGCGATTTTATAATGGTCAGAAAATAATTCAGCTTGCGATTAACTGATATACAACGTATCCATAATTTTAATTGAGGACAAGAAAACTTCTGAAATTAAGACAATTTCAAACATTAGAAGATCTATTAGTAGTATTACGCGAATTTTATTTTTGTAAAAACTAAGGCACACTAGTTTATAAACAAAACAAAAGTATCATCGATTCTATGTGTACTCCTTAAACTGAACATGAATAATGAAATCGACTGTTTTTGAAAGAATTTAAGAAGCCGATGTACATATACAAAGAATAAGATGTATATATAAAAATATAGATATATTTATTATTAACACAATAACTCAAGAAATTGCTTTTTTTTCTAAGCAGATACAATCTTTGTGCAGTAAAATTCCGTTGGAAAACCATTTTAAAATGCCTCACTTGTTAAATATTTCATTCAATGTTTGAAATAAAAGTGTTTTTATTTATTTTATTTCCTAAATAGTTTAGAAATACGAAAAAGCTCACATGCTTGTAAAATACTTGTCATAAAACAGCACACTTAAAATCAACAAAACAGAAACCCATAAAGCATGAAATGCAAGACCACTCGGGTAAAGTTTTTCTGCTTGATAATCGATCATTTTCGAATGATCTACATTTGTTTCACCGTCGGATTTTAAAGATTCAGTCTTTCCTTGATCATTACCATTTGATTCACTATTCAAACAATCTATATCATATTCATAGATTTTATCATTGCAACTAAATGCCCAAAAATCACGAAGTTCAGACAATGAACGTGGATATTTGAACCATTCCAGTGCTTTTTCAATTGAAACAAAATAAACATATCGATGACTGGAACTATTTAAAATATATTCAATAAAACGAATCAAAGCTTGAAGACGTAAATTGTTGTTCTGTTGAGAAAGCAATGAAAGATCAAGTTGAATAATGAAAGGCGATCGATAGCCAATAGATAACGATGCATGACGTTCAAAATTATGCAAAAGAAAATGAAATAGAAGGTCAATTGAATGTGGTAGATCAGTAGGCAAACATGATGAATCGAATAAAGTACGACAAGAAGTAGTAGCTGAAAATAGAAAAATGTTCTCGTCGATAAATATTAACATCGAACTTTTAAGTGACAAAACGAATCTGTCAAAGTGAAATTAATCTAGGAAGTTGGCGATAAATTTTACTATTTTTTTGGTTATGTAAGTTTAATTATTCTATTCTCACCATGTGTGTAAGTCCATTCATGTAATGGAAATTGCCAAAGTGCTTCAAACGATCTATTCCATTGTTGACAATTAATACAATCAGTTTGATCAAATGGATAATCAAGTGTAAATGGCCACATTAAACTCGACGATTTAAATAACATCGAGGAATCATAATGAAAATGAAATCTTTTTAAATATTCGAAATGCTTATTTTCATCGATCTGTAAATGAGGTACCCGAAAGCCTTTAATATGCGATTGATGAATTCGAGCATTTTCAACTATATTTAAACGTTGCTGTTTGATTTCGTCGTGCCAATCATCATCGGTCCAATGATGCCAATTACTTTCATTGTAACAATTGTTTAGTGGACATCTTGAACAGAGAAAATTACTCGTTGGAAAATAATTTCAATGATTTTACTTATTGCTCGACGTAGTCATTGCTATTTCATTTTGATTATCAAATAGACGTTGGACTAAACAATAGTCTGTATGAACATGATCAATAAAAAATGTTGATGAAATAGGACATTTATTCGGATTTCGATACGTTGAATTTAAAATTGATCGAATTGGATCAAGAGTATCTCTATTTAAATTACCAACGAATGTTAATAAAATCTAAAATTAATTTTAATCATTAGATAACAATGAATTCTTATTATTATAGATCAATATTTACAAATTGAGGTAGTTCAGTAAAAGCCAATGGCATTGGATTATCATTACTCGTTGGGCATAGACAACTTGGTAATAGACATTTATCTTCATTGCAAAATTCACTACGACAAAATACAAATGAAAACACCAAAAAGTATAGAAAATAGAGTAGAAGCATGGAAATGAAATTTATATAGATAAATTCTTTATTTGTCGTTTCTATTTCAATCGTTCGAATGTAAACTGATCCATTATTTACTAGGATATATGTATGCCAAAAACAAAACAAGAGAAAGAGACGAAATAATGTAGAATGAACCATGTTATAAACTTCAATCTTTATTGTCTAAGGAAAAGAAGACTCCATTTCCTTTGTGATTCCAATCGTATTTAATAAAAAAAAGACTTTTTATTTACTTTGAATACAACACAGCTAGAAATAACGAATAGTTTTCAAAAATAGATCGGTTCAAGATTTTCCATACATATATTTGACCTTTCTATAATTCGCTATCGATTGAACTAACAACTATTAACGAAAATTCTTGCTTTTGTTTAAATAACCTACATAAGATTCGTTTTAGTGCTTATTTTTAGTATTTTAACTTCTTTCGATTCGAAGAATTTTAGAGATTTTTAATTTTCTTCCAGTGGCAGCAAGATTTTTCAAAATCTAGATGTCCCCATTTTCCGGAAGGTCCAATCATTATTTCGATTGGTCGAATATCATCATGTAATTTCTCTTTTTCAGCAGAACAATAATTGCAGATTTGATCATTCTTTTTCATTTTCTGTAAAATCAATTGGATCAACCATGGGTAAAAAACAACATCAATCGGACAAACTTTATCTAACAACAACCGTAAATTTTAGTTTTTGAAAAATATTTTTATTTGTTTTTTTTTCATTCAGGAATGGAAAAATTCGTTTGGTGGTTTCAAAGGTACAACAAAGTCTAACGCCGATTTCCGTCGTTTGCCATTCAACTGTTGTAGTATTTCATTTCTACCAGTTGAGAATCCATACTGTACACCTAATGGTATCATCTTTGATCTTGCTTCTATTGTTCCATTTCTAAAAAAATTCGGTAAAACATTTGTTTAAAAAACAAACGAACTTTCATCTTTTTCTCTTTCGTAATTAGGTCGCAATCCTGTCACTGGTGAAAAACTCGAAGCAAAACAATTAATCAAATTAAATTTTCATAAAAATGCTAAAGACGAAATTCATTGTCCAATTACATTCAAAGTTCTTACAGAGAGTTCATACATTGTTGCCATTCGACCATCGGGAAATGTTTATAGTTATGATGCCATCGAACGTTTAAATATAAAAACAAATACATTCAATGATTTATTAACAAATGAACCATTTAAACGTGATGATATCATAACAATACAAGATCCGAAAGACTTAGATAAATTTAATATTCAAAAATTTGCACACTTAAAAAATGAATGGAAATTAGATGACGAAGACGAAAAAGCACGTCGAACAGATCCAAATTATTTTCTTAAATCGATTAATCACGAAACAGCTGCAACACTTGAACAAATGAAAACTACAAAATTACCTGAGTTTGTTGAAAAATCTGAAACAAGTATTTATTCAAATAAACAAATTAGAACAAATCAACAAAAATTAGATGAAACAAATATGGCAACATATTCAACAGGACGTTTATCTTCATCATTTACATCGACATCAATGGATCCAGTAACAGTTATGGAAGCAGCTGTACGAGATGAAAATGAAATTCGTTATACAAGAATTAAGAATAGTAAAAAGAAAGGTTACGCACGTTTAGTCACAAATGTGGGTGTCATTAATATTGAACTTGATTGTGATTTGTGTCCACAAACATGTGAAAATTTTATTAAACATTGTGCAAATAAATATTATGTTGGAAGTCTATTTCATCGATCAATTAAAAATTTTATCGTAAGTTCTTTATTTAAATGTAGGAATAGGGGAAATCACTTGTCAGCTGATACTTAGACTAACCAGGTAAACAGAAGGAATGATGAAGGTAAGAGTCATACAGACGCTTTCAGATCAGGTGATAATTCTCTCGATGATAATTTAGTTTACAAACAAAGTATTCAAAATGATTGTACTATTCACATTGTCACTGAAGTATTTAATTCAGCAAAGCACTTTATTCGAAGAAAGATATTCATTTTTTGTGATCATTAATATTATCTACGCAAGAATTCTATAACAGAAGATTTTTGTAGAGCTCACCCTGTCTAGTACGACAAATAAATGCAGGATTTAAAACAAAATTCCAGATAATATTATTTAGTATTCTATCATGAAGCATTGATATTTATTCTTAGGTACAAGGTGGCGATCCAACTGGAACAGGTTCTGGTGGAAAATCCATATGGAATAAACCATTTCGAGATGAATGTAATTCAAAATTACAACACACTGGACGAGGAATGTTAAGCATGGCTAATTCAGGGCCAAATACAAATAAATCTCAATTGTAATAAAGTTCAAAAACTATTTTCAATATCAACAATCACTTTTGTCTTCTTTATTTAGCTTTTTTACTTATCGTTCATGCAAAGGACTTAATGGTAAACATACAGTGTTCGGAAGGTAAATCAAAAATTTAATAATAAATTTTCTTGATTATGCATCTTCATAGAATTGTCGGTGGTATTGAAACACTGAGTGCAATGGAAGCCATACCAACCGATAATAAAGATCGGCCACAAGTAAGAATAAGTTTTTTTTTTAAATAAAAATGAATCATTGCATATATTCTTTGCAGTCTGATATTGTAATTGAAGATACAATTGTATTTGTGAATCCGTATGATGAAGTTGATGCAGAAGTAATTTTTATTTTTAAATTAATACGTATTTGATTATATACAAACTCGAGCGTTTTTAGTTAAAAGCTGAACGTGAACGACAAGAGAAACGAGAAGTTGAAGAAGAAAAAGCAACGGGAACAATTCGCTCAGTAAAATCAACAAAATATTCAACTGCAAATGATACTACATCGACGAGTCAAATATTTCGATCGGGTGTTGGAAAATATATACCAAATCAAGTCTAGTATGTTTTTCCTATTTCGATTCGACTTTCTATTTGTTTTTATTTTTTGTCTAGTACAAATGCTAAAAAAGTTGCAGCAACTACTGATGAAGATAATGAATATTCACAAAAGAAAAAAAGAAAATTAGCTTCTACTAGTTCAGGCGGAACGTTGAATTTTAATCAATGGTGATGAAACTTGGCACATTTCTTTTTGTTCCTGTTGTACTGTAATAAAAATACGTTTTCTGTATTTTTTGCTTTCGAATATATAGCGTTCGTCAATGTATTTCGTGAATTTACTTTCATAACTATATGATATATTTCAGAGTTGTATTATTATTTTCTGAATACCTATGGCTAGCATAGCCAACAACATTCAAGTAAGAATATTCTTTTTGTTGTATTTAATTAGTATTCTTTTTGTCATTGATAGAAAATTGTTCGTCATCATATTCCGTTGATTCGGTTTAAATATGGCAAGAATCAATCCGGTATATCATTTTTTTTTCTGTAAATATATTTGACAAAATAATAAAAATAGGTGCAACGTCTCATGGGCTACAAGAAAGTAAAACTAATGTGAATGTGACTCACAGCATTGGTGCTCCATCAAAATCTAAAACTGGTCATAAATCCGATCCTTTGGAATTTTCTGAAACACCTAAAAAATATCGACGACGCCCATTAACTCAAGATGAAATTGATCTCGTTGCTGTAAATAAATACTTATTTTAAATTTATTTTGTTTTTAAAGAGAATATACTTTCTCTCCTAGGTTGGTGGATTTAACTAGCCGACATGCGTTTAGCGATACATATCAAGTAGCATAGGCAATCTTCCTTTATTCTATATTAGTGTGTGCTCTATTTTTTTTTTCGCTTCCACAATAAAAATACAAAATCTATCGAAACCGAGGTCGATATTTTCCACCTTCTTTATCGTTCGATTCCATATCGAATACAGTGAATGCACGTGTCATACTTTCGACTGGTGTCCAATTCTCTAATTGAATAACTTCTTCAACAATTTGATTATTTTCGCGTCTACGCTCTTTTTCTTCGAATTCATTTTCATCAGTAACTGGAATTTTTTCGTTTGTCATTGGGACAAATCTACTTTTGGGTCCATGTCGTTTTTTTAAACGTCCAAAATTTACGGCAGGTAACGTACAGCCAAATTTATAGAAATTAGGTGATAATTCAACTCCACGATAACTTTTATCGCCTTCTGATCGTTTTTGAAGACCATTACGCGGATCAATAACTTTTCGCTTATGTCCCATTGTTTCCATATGAACGTTTTCATCGCCTAGATCTTCTAATGAACGAAGATATACATTCGCGAAAAAGTTTCGTTTCGCTGGACGATGATCTGCCGATTCATCATTGAAATAAATCCATTCGTTGTTTGTACGTTGCCAATTTTGAGGATACGGACGCATAAAATGTATGTTTTGTTCGATAATGCCGACGGGTAACGTAGGTTTAGCATTTGGATGACGTGGAGATTTAATAGGACGTATACTAGACTTCCAATCAGGTCCAAAACTGTAAAAATCAAATTTTACATATGAGATAAACAAGATCAAATAATTCGATTACTAAATCTTTACTTTGAATAAGCTGGCTCTATATGTTGTCCATGCGGACGCCAGTGTTCATCTTCCAATGGAGGAGAAGGAATATGTGCACGGCCTCTTGGCTTATAGACAGGTTCGGTTAAAGTAAAACGATGCTTCTCAGGATAATGTCGACGATCATATACTAAGTACAATAAAACAGAAGAATTCGAGACATATTAAATTTAGTTTTATTTACCGTGATAGCCAGGTTTTTCTATATCGTAATGCAAATGTAACGTTGCCGGATTTGCGTAAGCCATTATATTACTCTGTATGATGTTAAATGATTTGTTGTGTTTCTATTATTGTTTTGTTGTCGTCGGTAAGGTGTCCATTAACTGCATTTACAAAGGAGAAAAATAAAAAGAAGTTTTTTTTAATATTTTCTTTTACTTTGCAAATAGTGCAAATAGAATGTGCAATAATGATTGATTTCTTCTCGTTCTCTTTATCATAATGGATTTGTGCATCCGGCCATTATAATATACAAGTTTTCTTTTTATCGGATGTTTATTCAAAATTAAAGTTATGGATTCATTCCATTGAGTAACCAAGTAGAGACATTTTCAAGAAAGAAACGTTTTGTATTATATACTTAATGGATGCCTTAAAATTCATATTTTGATAGGATTATATTGTCATTTTTGAACTTTTTTCTTTGAATATTTCGTTTCTTTTACGAGAGAAAGCGTTTTGTTCGAATGCTTTATGTTCGATTAATCAAAATGAAAATTTATTATGAATCTTTATATTGTATTTCAAATGTTTTCATTAGTCAAAATTTTGAATAAACATTTTTTTGTGGACCCTACTCCTCGTCTATTTTATGCATGAATTACAAGTGCGAACGTTATGAATGTAAACAATGTCAATTGAGATATGTAGTTCGAAAAGACAATATTACTGTAGGCTGGTTGAAAAATATTCATAAAATTTTATTTTCAAATCTCGTGAATATATAATTTAGTTAAATTTTAGAAGCAAGTCTCACACGTAATTTTCTATAAATCAAATGAAATACACGTCGTCATAAAAGTTAACATGTACACAAATGTGCAAGATTCGTTATAAGGCTTCAGTCAGTTTATATTTGTAATCACTACATATTGTTGAGTAGAATAAATAAGGCCTAACAATGTTTAGACAAAAAAACAATTGTTCAGTGAATTTGCATAGACTTGAAGCATGCTTAAAGTTTTGATTTACAGTGATCGTTTATTTTATCAATCTATTGTAAACGGCCAACAAATAGTTTAGTCTTGTCAGAATCTTGTTTTGCAGTTTATTAGTGACACGTTCGAAGATTTCAAAAATTCTTCGAACGAGATTTAATGCTTACAGAGAATGGTGTTGGTCTATTATTATGTTCTTTTTTAGAACTGCATAATATATAAAGTATTGCAATAGAATGCAGAAACGCTATGGAAGATGCATCGTATTCAATAGTGCATCGCAAAAATATCAATATTTGATTCAATAAAGAAAAATGAATCGAGTCTTCACTAAATCGAGTGTTTCGAGGGCGAAAAAAACATCGTAACATCGGTGTCAAACAGAATGTGATCGTTGTGTACGTCTCTGGATCAGTTCAAATATTTATCTCCGTTCTAACCTGATTTTCAATGCACTCTTGAAAATGATTTTTTGTTGAAAACAAATAGTTCATTTTCTAAACACGCACACAATTGTACTGCTAACGGTCGACCAAAAATCTATTAAGTCAAAAGCTAAGATTTTCAATTGAATGTTTTGAATTCTATTTAGATTTTTGTCAATAATGATAGAGCTGTTTGAATAAATGCGCAGCATTCTTTGGCTTTAAAAACGTTTTAGAATCATTTTCTTCTTCTTCTTCTTCTTATTTTCAACTATTAGATTATATAGTACATTCGACACCAAGTGATGATTAGAGTAAATCAAGTTTGAAACATGTTATTATCTTATCACACTATGAAACAAGGTAAGATGAATCAATAGTATTTGTACTATATGAAAGATAGAATTTCTTTCAGTATTTTATTTAGATTTCCATTCTTGACATTTTTTCTTTGATATGATTTATTTTCGCAAGTAAACGAATAGAAAATTCTAAATGACAAAAGTAAGTTTTATTTAATAGAATGATAATATAAATAGTACTAATTCTATTTAGAGATCGATTGCTCATGAAAATCCTGCATTTGTATTGGATCTACTATCATACACAATCGACAGTAGAGATGGAATGATAGTAGCAACGAAATTAGACGAGATAGAAAAACAAGAAAGCGACAATGATGATGATGATGATGATGATGATGATGATGATAAAAATAATGTAGGCTTTGAAAAATTATCTGAAAAATGTGATCCTATTGGTTTATTTGTATTGAAAATTCGGCAAAAAATAGTTCAAATAGTTGAAAAAGAAAAAGTAAGAAAATTATATTTTCTATTGATTTGTCAAGCTATGGATTTTTAATAGGATGCAACAACGTTTGCAGTAAAACTAATATTTATTATTGGTTTAATAATCTATTTTGGATTTGCGATGAGTTCAAAATATGGCAAACCTGCTTTTCCTATTGATGGAAGTGTTTTTCATGGAAATTCTGGTAATAATTTAATGTTAAGAGTAAACTTCTTTGATCTAAGATATTCATTTAGGTTTTGCTTTATTCTTTTTGGTAATATTCACGATATTTGTTGTTGCATGGGAAAAATTTCTTGGTCGTTATATAGACCATTTAGTTGAATCTATTTCAATATCAACCGAACAGAATGAACCATGGCTTACAATACGCAGTATTATGCATAGATTTTCTTGGTAATATTATATCAAATTTGAAGAAGAATATTACATTATCTGTAGCTTAGGCTTCTTAGTAGTAGAATTGAGATGGAGATCTTCATTGTTGCAGTTGACTTTTTGTTTTATAAACTTGCAAAAAAGCTAAAAACGCGTTGTTCGACCGTGAATGAACCATGTAACTTTTTCCATATAAGAGCAGATGTCTGAAAATATGATAATATAGTCTCAGTTCTGCTAATCACTATAGATTTTTCAAGTTTCCGTCCTGTTGAAAATGATTTTATATTTCAACAACTTCTTTATTGATATTCGTCATTTTATTGGTAGGGTTGGTCATCTCTTAGTTTTTTTTGCTATTGCTCTATATGTTGGATTAACAGTAAATCGAGCTCGAAATTACGTTTCACTGATTGGTATTTTCACGTTAGTTTTACTTGGCACCATCGGTATGTAAATAGATTCTAATCGTAAAACTTTAATAATGTGTGCATTGGTTTAATTAGGTTCCAAACATCCTCATCGAGTAGGTAGAAGAGCAGTATCAACTGTCAAAATAAAACATAATAAAAATTTAGATCCGATGGGCAACAATATTTTATTCGTTTGTTATTCAATTTGCGTTGGCTGCTGTTGTCATACGTCTTGAATTTGGTTTTCAATTTTTTGATTTTCTGGGAAAAGTAGTGTCACAATTCATGCAGTAGTTTATGGATGATATAATCTACTATGAATTAAACATTTGTTTTTGTACTTTGTTTAGTAATGCTGATAGTGGAGCCGTCTTCGTTTTTGGAAAAGCTTACGAAGAACATTTTTTCGTATTTAAAGTATGTCTCATCTAGGAGCCGAGTATTTTCTATAGATTTGCATCACTCTTTGTTTCCTTGATACAAACATTTAATCGAGATATAGTCATTTAGTTTAGGATTTGGATATAAATTTTAAGAGATCGAAGGTTAAAACCTTAGCGCACAATCAACTATTCAGATAGTCCTCTGTAAATGAACTTGAGGGTGTGTTTTTCGTCCATATTAGATCACTTCGATAATTATATTTCTTGGGTCTGTAATTAATGCTTTGTATTATTTGGGTGTTATGCAATATATTATCGGAAAAATTGCATGGCTTATGCAAAAATGTTTAAATACTACAGCAGCTGAGGTAAATGTTTTGTTGCCTTTTATTTAAAGAAAATAAATTATAAATATCTAGTCGATGAATGCAGCTGCTAATATATTTGTTGGGATAAGTGAAGCACCACTAGTGATTATGCCATTAATACCTAGGATGACAACATCAGAACTTCACGCTGTATTAGTTGGTGGTTTTTCGACCATGTCAGGTTTTTGAAATAAATGCACGCTCGATGGTTTTTCTCTTGTTGCATATTTTCGATTACTTTAGGATCTATTCTTGCCACGTTCATTTTCTTTGGCGTTCCAGCAAATCATTTAATTGCTGCTAGTGTTATGGCAGCACCAGGTGCACTTGGCTTTGCCAAACTTTTATTACCGGAAACACATCATTCGAAAACAACATGGGAAACAGTGGAAAATGTTCCGAGGCCGTATGTGCTAATTACTAAAAAAATTAAATTAAATTTATTAGTAGAACTCGGAATTTGATATGGATAAAATAGAGTAGCCAACTATTTCATTACTTTTGAGTCAGCCTATATGAATTAGATAGATCCTAATGAGCTTTGCCTATTCAGGAAAAAACAAATTTCGATGTCGATGCCTATCTTCTCGTACATAATTATATACGCATCGGAACTCTTGAAATAGTTAAACATTGATTGTTTTTAGTGAACAACATAATGTCATTGATGCCATACTAACTGGTGCAGGAAATGCTTTGAAGGTTTGTGGCTATTTAATTGCTAATTTAATAGCATTTATCAGCGTTCTTCATTTTGCTGATGCAACTATCTCATGGTTGTTTGGTCTTATTCATCATCCGGAAATAAACTTTCAATCTTTACTTGGCTTAGTATTTTATCCATTTTCAGTGGTTATTGGTATTCCATTTCGTGATTGTCTTTTGTCATCGAAACTTATTGGAATAAAAATTAGTTTGAATGAAGTAAGAATTCGTCATTTTATTAATTATTCTTTAACTTCCTTGTTCTTTTCGATGGATAGTTTATTGCTTATCAAGAACTCGGTAAAATACGTAAATTACGTAATGAACTTATATTAAATAATACGTTTCCATTATATTTAAATGGTACATTAAAATTACCGAGTGATACTCCAATGCTATGGGAGGTAAATATATTTATACATTCATACTAATTAGTTTGTTTGTTGAAGAAAGCAGCAAGTTTTTCTTTCTTATAGGATTGTTCAACGATTATTTTAACATATGCTTTATGTGGTAAATTTTTACGTGCTTTATTGATGTTTATCGAGAGGGATTTTGCTAATAGGATTTTCTAATTTTGGTGCGATGGGTATTGCACTGGCGATTATGGGAGTTATGGCTCCTACACGAAAACGAACTTTAACAAAAGTTGCACCACGAGCTTTGATTGCTGGTTGTATGGTTTCATTAATGACGGCATCGATTGCTGGTACTGATTTGAGAAAATGTTTCTTTCTTTGTATCATCATTTTATTTTTAGGTCTACTCTACGATCCTTATCATGAAACAGTGCAAATATTAAATTCGAATTATACACTTCTATAGATTTAACATTTTCTGGCTATTATATTTGATTCATTATTGTCTTTTACTGGATTATCAATAGGATTATTAATTTGATTTAGTAATAGATAAAAACGATCTTTTGTTGAAGTTACGATTGCAAATGCTTCCTCATAGGTTTTTTGATAAAACTCATCGTAGTAACCTTTATTCATAATAAGCCGGCGGGTTCAAAGATGAAAATAATTCTGATTGAACTTTTTTGATAAGATAATTCATTTTGGGTGAAATTGAATTTGAATGCAAGACCATAACATATAGGTGTTTGTCATGTTGTTCTACATATTAATGACAAAATATCAAACAAAAACACACATTGTGTTCATTCGCAAGAACACCGGTTAAAATTATGGTTGAATTTCTATGGGAAAGTTTGCACAGGAGCAAACGCTTTCTCAGACATATAGTCGTATTGGGATCTATTCATTGTTTCTATCTTACAGTATCAACTTGGTGAACGCGAGTATGTCTGCAAATTGAATATTATCATTCGAGAATTAGAGAAAATCAAAAGATCCGAAACTCGTATAATAAACTATTCTTGTTGGCAGCTTTCATTGAGCATAGGTTTAAATGGAACCCGGACAAGGATTATTCTTGAAGGAAACGATCGCTATGAAATCAGAGTACTTTTTAGGGTAATTATAGAGATGATTGTGTTCTACAAAATTTCCATAGTTGCCAATCGAAATCGATTCGCTATCCACTTAAGTCTTCTTTCGTAAGCCATTTGTTAAACTCATTCTTATTGTTTTTTTAAATTTTCTATTATACATTATCTAGTAAATAATATTATCTTGCGGAAAATGTATTTTAAGAATTTTCTTCTGTCGGTTATTATTCATTCCAGCTGTTTGTATTCATCGTATTTGTCATGTACCGTGATTTCTTATTGCTAAAAACAACATGAAACGTGGCATAGAAGATGAATACTTACATTTTTTTTTTCTTATACCGTCATGATGAATCATTCGGTAAGAGTAATTGCTCAATCGCAACGCAAAACATTCTTCAATGAGAGTAAAAGCAACGATGTAGTATGCAGGAAAGAAGAAGAGAAAAAAAAATGGCAATATTTACTCATATAAATAGAAAAAAGTAGAATGACAAAACATTAGGTGAAAAACCGCGAACAATATGGTTTTATTACGTAAAATAAAGAGAGGACGTCGTTCAATTGTGTGGAAATTTAATGGTGACGCTCAATATATCGACGGGCCACGTTTAGCAGTTGTATGGCCATGCATCAATCGAATTCAACCATTATATATGCATCAAGCTAATGACATGCAATTTTTAGAAGTAAATTATCTTGATGGAACAACAGAGGTCAAACCTGGCCCAGTAGCATTATCTGATGATCCATTAAAAATTTTATCAATTTTTACAAAAGATCTGATCAAGCTTGATGCAAACGAATTACTAGTCTTATATACACAAAAAGAAAATGAAACAAAACAAGGTAAACAATTTAGTTTTGTTCAATAGTATACGACCTTTATATGTTTAGATGCATTATCGGTTCGTAATATTATTAAAGGTCCAACACTCTATTGTCCAAAACCAAACGAATGGATTCACGAATTTACTTGGCACGGCGAAGATGGTGCACATAAAACTCGTATAATACCTGGCGCAAAAGTATTTCAAAAACTTCGTCTTATTCCTGATCAATTCTATTATAATATAACTGATGTGCGAACATCCGATGATGCTTTAATAACTGTTAAATTAATGGTATTTTACGAATTATTCGATGTTGAAACCATGTTAAATAATACACATGATCCAATAGCAGATTTTGTAAGAGAAATTTTATGTTATTTATTTTATTTTTTATTAAATCAACTATAGATCAATGCTATATGTGCCGATATAATTGCATTTGCATCTGTACGAAAATATGAAACATTTCTTGAGAATGCTAATCAATTAAATCAATTAGAAGCTTATCCACAATTGGTAACAAGATCCGAAACAGTTGGATATAAAATCAATAAAGTTGTTTTTCGTGGTTATCAAGCATCGGAAAAACTTCAAGTAGGATTACATTTTTTTGATTTTGATTTATTTATTTTATTTTCGATAATGAATTTAGTTAATGAATGATAATGCTATTGAAAAGCGAACTAAATTAAGATTAGAAGAAGAATCTGAACGTCAATTACAAATATTGGAAGATTTGAAATTAGAAAAACGTTTCGAACGGTCACAAAAAGGTAAATTCTCTATAATTAGAATGGTTGAGAAAAGCATTTTTAATTCAATTCGGATTAGAGATGTGCAGGACCGCATTTTTTCGGTCCTGGCTTTTTAAATCTCTAGTTCGGATAGAATCGAATATGTCGAAGAGAAAATCTTCTAATTTGATCCGATGAGCTCTGTTCAATCATAATCAAAAGATTAAAAAAACGAAAAAGAACTCCATTTTTATTCTACACTCCTAGTAGATTATATAAAATGTTGCTTGATTAATTTTCTTTTTCTAATTATTTTCTTAATCAAGAACGAAAAATGGAACTTGACCAAATGTTACATAAGCTTGACATGACCAAACAACAACATGCCAGTCAATTGCAAAATAGAGAAGCTGACAACCAAATGCACCTACAACATCAACAATTATTACATGATGATGAAATCAAATTTTATCAACGTTTGAAAGAGCTTGGCACAGATATTACACAAATTATGGTAGCACAACAACGAAACCCGGATAAATTAATACAAATTATGAATGAGAAAGACAAGAGAACATCACCGAATATTCAATTTGTAGATAATATTTGAACGTATTAATTAATAAAAATATCTATCTTTAAATGCATGGCGATAGATTTTATTATGATCTATTGGAATATGAAGATAAAGGAAGTTCATTGTCCTCATCACTATTTTATTTTCTATATATTTACTAAAAACTTTTTGAATGTTGTAAAGACATTTTATAGTGATCTGTTCCTTGACTAAGATATTGTAACTAAAATTAGACTCAAACTTTAAAATGTCTTGATATGTTTTTCAACTTGTTTTTATTGTATTTCAACTTTTTCTATTTTATCATATTAACTAAAAACGCAGAAAATCATAATAAAGACTTCATGAAGTTATAATGAATCATGGTGCTTGTCTGTGATTAATCTGATATTAATACATCATAAATAGAGGGAAAAAATTCGTATTATCATAAAACAGTTATTGGTCATGTAATTCATGTATACAAGTCTTTTTTGTAGCAAGCAAGAGTAAGTAAAAGAAGCGCATAACAATTTTTATATCCCATATGTAAGTTATATTTATACAGAATAGATACAAAGGAGAAAAACAAGAATTAAGAATAATTTATACCCATCCATATATAGAAAATAAAGTTAACAACTATCAAGTTTATCATGAACACACAGGAAATACCGACCATGTTCCTGTAGAAAGACATGTAACGTTGAGAGAACCAGACAACGGATTCCGAGTAAAACCAGATGCACATTGAAGTAGAATCCAACCACCGGCAAGAAAGCCTCCGTTACCAGCTTGAAGTGAGTTTAACACCAATTGAACATTAACAAGTGCTGATTGCAGTTGACTGGCTGAACAAGAAGGACTCACTGAAATACGAATTTAATCCTCTAAGTTCAAAAGATGATTTTGGCATCCATGACTTACATGCACAAACTGGAAGCGGATCCCATACACCATTCAGACAAGACACTAAGCTTTGGCCTGAAGTACTAGTAAATGCATATCCAGGGTTGCATGCAAATTGAATTTTTCTTTGGTATTGGTTATTAATAAATTGAATAGGAGTTGCCATCGATATGTAACTATTCGCTACGTTTGGAACATAATCACAATTAGATGAATGCTTGACAGTCGTGGCACTATTTGCTAGAAAATTTAAAATAATAAAATAAATCGAATTCTGTACTAGCTATTTTCACAAATTACCAAGACACACAGGCTGTGCTGACCAAACGCCATTATTACAAGTCATTACTGAATTGCCAACAAGATTATACGGTGGTGTACACATATAAGTAATGGAAGCTCCCGATAGCGCTTGAATAGCAGTAGGTGTCATAACACCAGTCCAACTGCTTGCATAACCATTTGCTATACTCAAGAGACTTGAGCTGTACGTGCAAGTTGCTCCACTATTAGAAGGCACAATTGTCGTCTGCGTATTTGGCACACAATTAGGATATTGACTCCATGCACCACTTGAAGAACACGTTACATTCAAGTTGCCGCCAGTATTTGTGTAACCAGTGATACAAGCGAACACAATATAAGAGTCACTCAGAATGACGCTTGTGTTTTGCGGAAGCTGCATCAGTTGACTCTGACCAGTAGCCATTATACCAGTTGCATTCGATACGAAGCTTTGCAATGTTGAAAACGAACACCCACCAGTTGCTTGAATGCGACATATACGCAAATAAATATACTTATACATCTGAACTACTTCACTTACTTAAGCAGCGTGGTTTAGTCGACCAGACACCATTATTACAGACGTATAGATTACCAACAGTTGAATCGAGTGCATAACCAGGCAAGCACGCAAATTGAACCCATCCTGTAACATATTTAATAAGATTTTCTGAAATATAAATGTAATACGATTACCCGTTGCCGTGTTGCTCGATGTATACGTTAGTGATACATTAAATACATATCCATTCATAATATTTAATGTTGTAGTGTCGAAAGCACAAGACAGACCATTATTATTAGGCATTGTAGTAGTAGTAAGAGATCCACCACCACCGGTATTCAATACGCAAGTAGGAAATGGGCTCCATGAACTACTTGAAGAACACGTTACATTTAAGCTGCCGCCAGTATTTGTGTAACCAGTGATACAAGCGAACACAATATAAGAGCCACTCAGAATGACGCTTGTGTTTTGCGCAAGCTGCATCAGTTGACTTTGACCGGTAGCCATTAAACCAGTTGCATTCGATACGAAGCTTTGCAACGTTAAAAACGAGCATCCACCAATTGCTTGAATAGGACATATACGCAAATAAATATACTTACACATCTGAACTACTTCACTTACTTAAGCAGCGTGGTTTAGTCGACCAGACACCATTATTACAAATGTATAGATTACCAACAGCTGCATCGAGCGCATAACCAGGCACGCACGCAAATTGAACCCATCCTGTAACATATTTAATAAGATTTCCTGAAATATAAATGTAATACGATTACCCGTTGCCGTGTTGCTCGATGTATACGATAGTGATACATTGGGAGAATATCCATTCATAATATTTAATGTTGTACCGTCGAAAGCACAAGGCAGGCCATTATTATTAGACATTGTGGTAGTGGTTGTAAGTGATCCGCCTCCAGTATTCAGTACGCAACTAGGAAATGGGCTCCATGTATTATTTGAAGAACATGTTACATTCAAGCTGCCACCAATATTTGTGTAACCACTCATGCAAGTGAACACAGCATAGGAGCCATTCAAAACGTAGCTTGTGTTTTGCGGAGTCTGGATCAGTTGACTTGGACCAGTATTTATTAAACCAGTTGCATTCAATATGAAGCTTTGGAATGTTGACAACGAGCATCCACCAGTTGCTTGAATAGGGCATATACGCAAATAAGTATACTTATACATCTGAACTACTCCACTTACTTAAGCAACGTGGTTTAGTCGACCAGACACCATTATTACAAACGTATAGATTGCCAACAGTTGAATCGAGCGCATAACCAGGCACGCAAGCGAATTGAAGCCAGCCTGTAACGTATTTAAAAAGATTTCCTGAAATGTGAATGTATTATGATTACCCGTTGCAGTGTTGCTCGATGTATACGTTAGTGATATATTAAATAGATATCCATTCATAATATTTAATGTTGTACCGTCGAAAGCACAAGGCAGGCCATTATTATTAGACATTGTAGTAGTAGTAAGAGATCCACCACCGCCAGTATTCAAGACGCAAGTGGGAAATGGACTCCATGAACTACTTGAAGAACATGTTACATTTAAGCTTCCACCAGTATTTGTGTAACCAGTGTTACAAGCGAACACAATATAAGAGCCACCCAGAACGACACTTGTATTTTGCGGAAGCTGCATCAGTTGACTTTGACCAGTAGTCATTAAACCAGTTGCATTCGATATGAAGGTTTGTAAGGTCGAAAACGAACATCGACCAGTCACTTAGCAAAATTAATAAACAAAAGAATTTGAACATCCACAAACTACTGAATGTGATAAAAGCTAAGCCGCATGGTCTTTTATAAATATTCGCAAAGAAAGAAAAAATTAATAGGTCTCCTTGAAAAAATTAGCGTATATCAGACAAGTGTTTCCAATGTGTTAGATGAATCACTACTTCTATGTGTTAATGGGTGTCTCTTTAAAAATAGAATTAATGGTGCCTTGTTCTGACATCAGTACTGACAGTGTCGTGATAAATGTCTTTTATTGGATAGAAAAAACAACGAAATAAGAATCGAGGAAAAGAGCATTAAAATTATTGACAAACACCAGATGGCAGGTGGTAGTCAAGAGCATAATTCGAAAAATAATATCTTATTTTTCATGTTAGGAATCGCTGTCATTATACGAGAGAAATGTATATTTGGTCATCCTACTTCTTCTTCTTCTTTTTCAGAAGAGAATATTTTTGTAAAAGCTTTGAAGTCAGACAATCACCTTAAGGTTTCATACATTCTTTTGTACTACATTTGGAAACGAACCGGACGACTGTTCCCCTATTTTCAAGTTTAGTTTCGAAACTGTTTCACTTTGACTCAATATCTCGAAAAAGGGTTTTTTAGAAATATTATGCGAAAATTCGTTTCGAAAAATAGGGAAACCGAGTCGGAAACTGCAGAACAACCAACAACAACCAGGGATAATGCCAGACACAAAATTAAACTTATAATAATAATAATAATAATCACATCAGTTTCTTTTATTTAAGTTTTCTTATCTTTCGTACCAAGGATTATCTTACGATAAAATAAAATCCATGGTTTCTAGATGTTTCAGTTCTCTCCTAATTAAAACTAAGACGACATTTAGAATCTTTAACTTGGCTAAATCATTGAACTTTCTAAAAATGGCATGATACTTTTACTTTTTAGTTTTTGATTTAGTATCACACATTCGATGGACACCAAAAGTAGACTTACTCAGGCATCGTGGTTGAGTAGACCAGGCCCCATTGCTGCAAACGTATAAACTACCAACCGTTGGATCAAGTGCATAGCCAGGCAGACATGCAAATTGAACCCATCCTATAACATATTCAATAGGATTATTTCGAAGCATCAATGTCATATGCTTACCAGCTGCCGTGTTATTCGATGTATATAGTATTGACGCGTTAGAAGAATATCCATTCGTAATATTTAACATTGTAGTATTGAAAGTACAAGATTGACCATTATTATTAGACATTGTAGGAGTAGTAAGCGATCCACCGCCACCAGTATTCAATACGCAATTGGGAAATGGGCTCCATGAACCACTTGAAGAACATGTAACATTCAAGTTGCCCCCAATATTGGTGTAACCGGTTGCACATGCAAATTGAACCCATCCTGTAACATATTTAATAAGATTTTCTGAAATGTGAATGTAATATGATTACCCGTTGCCGTGTTGCTTGATATATACGATAGTAATACATTAGATAGATATCCATTATTAATATTAAACATCGTTTGGTTGAATACACAAGGTACATTATTATTTGAAAGCAACGTATTATTATTCATTGTACTACTGGTGCTCATCATAGTACACGTCGGAAATGTTGTCCATGCATTGCCGATACATGTTATATTAAGCTGACCACTTGATAGGGTATATCCACTGTTACATGCCAACAGTACATAGGATCCAGGTGTTATATTACTATAATCCGTTGGATCCTGTACTAAACTATATGTACCACTGATAGAAATCGTCTGTGCAACTGTTGTATTCTCGATGAAAGCAAATAATGGCCTTGAAGGACATGCACCTTTTTTTCAATAAAAAAATGATTTATTTTTTCAAAGGAAAAGGAATATTATAATTATTACCATAGCATACTATAAACAAGGTTGTAAAAAACGTAGATAAACGAAACAAATACATGTTTCGAAAATAGAAAAATATTCAAACAAAATACTAGTTTCGATATCCTCTGATATATATATACTAAAGATAAAAATGAGTAACTACGCAAACCTGAAGCAATCATTTCATCGCAGAAGTGCACAAGTGTTTATAATGGCCATTATTTCTTTTCGACGAGAATGCAACTTACACGCGGGAGACTGAAAAACGATATTGAATATCACCCTATTCAGAGAAGAATTACATAAACATTAGATATTTTTAAGGGCAATAATTTAAGTAAAAATTGATATATAAGAGCGGCTTGAAATAGCATGATTTTTTCAATGTAATATAAATTACAATAGAAAAGAAAAATACGTAGATTTTCGACGTTTTGAGGTACAATTAAAATCTCATTATCAAGAATTTATTTGAATAAGTACAAAGTGTAAGAATTACAAGTATAAATATGATGAAAATAACAAGAAAATAGAAAAAGGAAAACAAGATAACAAATACAATACAATTACAAAGCATTAATCATTATCGAAAGGCTTAGGTAGTAACTCTTTCTGTAGTTCATCAGGAAAGACGATTAATGGTACAGAGTGCGTTGTTCGATTGAGTTCTGGTTCATAAGCCTTTATTAATAATGACTCTTTAATGAGTAATCGATAGTAATGGTTATCTTCCATGACAATACGAAAATTATCCCAGTTCATTTGGTGACCTGTTTCGATTTGATTTTGTTGAACTGCAAATGTTATTTCTTTAATGACGGATGAGGTTGTTATAGTTGTTGTTGTAGTCGTCGTTGTTGACTTTGCTTTTAAACGATCAGATCTTCTTAATTCTGCGATGTTATCACTCTGTTCGGTGACATTGTCTCCCTGCTATTGTTGTTGTTGTTGTTGACCTGATGATGACTTTGGTGCACCATGTTCATGTAATCGTTTAACACACTGTCTTTCTGTTTTACCAATGTATGAATGTTGACATTTCGTACATTTGATTGAATAAACGACATCAGATTTCATTTTCTTATCAATAGGATCTTTGGTTTGATATAACATTTGTACAACTGGTGGTGGTGGTTGTTTCATGAAAAATTGGATATCTAGATCTGGTCGAAGTTTGTTGCATAAATGCGTTATTTTATTTCTAAATTCTTTAGTAGCATTTCCTATAAATGGTATTTCAACATACATTGGTCTTTTAACATCAGATCCGTTTGTGATGATTGCATAACATCATTATTCGTTTTTCGATATTCACTTAGTTTAATGCCAATGAGAGTGTCGATAAAAGATGATGTATAACCATTCACTAATCCAATTCGACGTATTTCATTAAATTCAGCAGCTAATGATGTATATGTTGAACATATAATGAGTCAGAGATGTCATAATATCCTAACACTGGGTATCATCGACAAACCAGTCACGATATCCATTCAAGTGGATATCTAAAATGGATACTAAAATGAATACCCATGTTCCTCATAGCTGAGGAATTTGAGTGCATTTGGTGTAACGAGAATGGGTATCCATTTTTACCTGTCTTCAGAACTGAGAAATTGGAGTGCATTTGGTGTAACGAAAACGGGTATCGGAAATGGATACCCTATTGTAAAAATACGTGACTTTATAATTATAAATAAGGAAACGTGATGCTATTTTAAAATTTATTATATTCATGTAGTCAGCTTTATGCCAAAGTTTATCGATATATACAGATTTGTTTAATGAGCCTTGCAGATAGCGTGCAATTCCAAGTAAATGTTCGTTGAAGAAGTTCATTTTTACCTGATACTAATTAACTACCACTTTCATCAAAATCACTCAAGGAAGTCGGGTTGAAACAGTAGCATGCTGTGTAGTTGGTGTTACTGTGGATCGTCAAATGCATGTTATTTGAATTGTGGCTTATCTTAATTTGATTGAAGTAGGACCTGACAGCAGGAAAATTTCGGGTACCCAATCTCGTTACACCAAATGCATTCAAATTTCTCAGCTCTCAGGATACACAAAAATGGATACCCATTCTCGTTACACCAAATGCACTCAAATTCTTCAGCTCTGAGGACGCATAGATAGCCAGCCAACTGGGTATCCTATCTGGGTATTCATTGCGATATACCCAAGTTGTGGATATTATGACATCCCTCTCAACAAGTCGGTATACGCTGGTTTATGATAAATTGTTGTTCCAAGCGATTGACATTCAGTTGATCGAGTAATAAAAACATCAAGGAATTCCAATTTATCACCATCTTCAACCTTGTAAGTAAATGTGATGGACGGATGAAAGTTATTCAGAATGGATAATATGTTATCGATGCAAGTAATTGAATTAACAAGTAAAAAGGTGTCGTCAACATATTGATGCCATTCAGAAACACCTGCATTGATTAAGTCATCCATCAATGTTGTTTCAAGATTGGTCATGAATACGTCGGCTATTATTGGAGCTAAAGGCGCACCCATTGCAACACCATTATGCTGAATATATAATTTATTATTAAATGTGAAATGTGTCTTAGAAGTAGCTATTCGAAGTAGCTGTTCAAAAT
>CAJNYU010000541.1:274865-288195 GCA_905331475.1 Rotaria socialis | reverse complement strand
TAACTCATTATGATTATACGTCTGTGTTTGCCCTTATTGACCTTAACTTTTGTCCTTGTATATTATACTATAGAACGAAAGGAAAAGTGGACAACATGTAGCTCGTTAAAATGGAAGTGAGTTTAATTCGAAAGAGTAATCGCTTATTATTCTCCATAAAAATTTATTTGTTTTTAGAGTTCTTTGGTTGTTTTTTCAAAGCTTACGCCTATCGAAGGAGTGCTATGTAGAAACGTGAATTGAGCGTCGAAAATATATATCAGTATGAATAATCAATAAGAAAAGTAAAAGTCATCTTTAAAAAAAGAAATATTTCATGTAAAGCCAAATTTATTGATGAATACTTGAAAGAATTTCAGTGACTCTTGCATGTGATTTCGATATAGTTTGTTGCTGAAGTCTTAAGTTGATTTGAATTCTGAATAAAACATTATTGTTTTTCTTTTCCTCAGGATTTAAAATTGGAATATTATGAACTAATGATTGAAATGAATTTACATGAGGAAAAACTATTGTGATGTATGTCAATATTATAAACATTATTGTGATACACCACGTATAAAACAAGACGCAGAAAAAAATGAAACAGGCATTAAAACATGTTGTTCTCTATTTAACTTTATCACCATATAATAATGAACAATCGGATTTTTACATCGTTTATTTCTTGACAAAAATCTTGTAGAAGTTCCTAAATATCAGTAAGGAACTATTTTCTTTTCTTTTTTTTCAAATTATCTTATTACTATCAAAATAAATAGAGATTTATTACAACGTTTCAAAACTCAACAACTTATTCATTCGAAAGATATTATAAAACATTTCGAAAATGAATTTAAAAATGGTAAATCGTTTACAAGGTATCGTTATATTTCGACAAAAAAAGCCACCACAAGAAATTCTTAATGAAGAGTCAGTTTATCTTGGTTCATTAATGACAATTATGAATAAAACATGTCATTTAATTAATAAAAAAGAAATTGTTCATGCTGTACGAACATAAACAAAAATAAATATTTAATTAACATATTAAATGTGATTAAACTAATATTTTCACTTTTTTCTTTGTTGATTTTTTTTGTCTTATTCTATATCTTCGTAAACTAAAAAAAGAAACTGAAGAATAAACTAAACATGTGCTCTCTAGATGACCACTTCAGAGAAGTAATCAATCAGATTAGTAATGAGATAAATTTGTAAAGAAAAAATTAATTAACAATAGAAAAAGTCTTCCTATTGAGATTCGCGGGTCCTTGCTTTTTCAAATCGTATCGAAACGATTTTTCATTTAGAGATGTAAGACAAGCACTTCTATAGAATACTGTTGTCACCACTAATCTGCGTATAGAGAGAAAGAGAGAGCAGCGCAGTCTGGCATGGTCGTTCAAATAATGAAGAACTTCAACTAAGCAAAAGAGTCAGTTTTAACTCTCTTTTGTTGAATACTTCCCGAAAAATGCGAGGCGATGAAAGCGTCCGAACTACTAGGAGTATACATAATCAAAATAAATACAACTCCAGAACTTCATATCTAAAAAGAAATGCAAAACCATGAATAACAGTTAGAATATTTTTGTGTTTATCTATTTTCATGCATATGATTCCGTTACTTCTTTAAATGTAGGTGATTTATAGAATGTTCACATTTAATTCATATCATTGCAATAAGATTTTATTAGCCTGAATTGTCAAGTATTTTCGTATCGATGGTCTAGTTCACATTTTATTTGTAAATTTCATTTCTAAGATACAGCATTATGCACTTATTTTTGCTCGTTGTTCGCAATTTGTTGTATTTCTACAAAACATCAACAGTGTTCAGATTCCAAAATAGGAAATTACAGAAGATACTTTTCTTTGACTTTACTTGATTTTGAAGATAATGGAGATTTTCGTAATTTCCTTTTTCAGAAATAGCAACATACCTCGTTTTCCTCGCTTATATCAACGATGAAGTATTCATTATTGAAGATTAATCGCAATCATTGTTTGCATTCGATACTTTCACCTCAAGATTGTTCGGTCGCGTATGTTGACGGAAAGGAAATGAATTAAAGACTTTTTTTCTTTCCTATTGACTTTTGCTCATATTATACATATGTGTATGTATAGTTCATACAAATAAAAAAAGAAAACTTAACTAATCTTTTACGACTCGCCGTTGTCAACAATGACGATTAAGCTATTTGACCAAGTCGATACTTATATACAAGTTAGTAGCAGACGAGGATAAAAGAACTGACAAACAATGCTCATCCTTGTTCAATGTCTCATTCAATTTATATGTTTATGTATGTACAGTAGCGCAAAATTAATTGATGATACGAGTATGTGGTCTAATGATTTGTTGGTCATTAGGCGTGGCCTTGTTGATCAAATGGATTAGTAGTACCAGGAAGGAAAAAAAGAAGAATAGAACGACAGACGACGACGCGAAAATAAAACGATGTCCGTCACTTCTTGATCTTTTCATCATATTGTTGATTGATAGTCGAGAATAAAAAAAAATTGCGTCTCATTTTGGATCATGTCCAGTGTATTGATGCCTCACTTGTTACTACATCATCATCGTCATCATCATCCTCCACCACCACCACCACCACCGCCGCCACCATCACTCACAATTCCATTAATTGAACCAGTACCACCTATTCCACCACGTACTCATTCACGACCATCATCAAGACAACAACAACAGCCACAATCGCAAACAGTTCTATCAGCATCTATTCGTAAAACTAATAATACTAGTTCGTTTCGACCTGATGATTTACCGTCGCCTGATCGTGAATGGCAATTACTTGAAAATATTGGTGATGGTACATATGGTGAAGTATTTCGTGTAAGCAAATAGAAAGTATTTTCATGTTGATACAATGATTTTGTGTTTCACGTAGGCAAGAAATATTCGAAATCCAGATTTTAATGCTGCTGTAAAAATCATGCATCCAACAGATGAAATCCTTGAAGAAATCGAACAAGAATATCGTGTTCTCCTTGAACTATCAAATCATGAAAATCTTTGTCGTTTCTATGGTGCTTATTTAAAACGTGCCCCACCTCCTCCACCACCACCACCACCACCACCACCTCGAAATCCAACGGATCCATCACAGCTTCTCATCGATAAAACAAGTCTTCTTTCAGTTGAAACTAATGCTATAACTAATCTTGTCAATCAATCAGGCACATCTATGCCATTACCAATTGATCAACTATGGTTGGCCATGGAATTGTGTACTAGTGGAAGTGTTACTGATCTAGCAAAAGCAATACTAAAAGCAAATCAACGTTTGGATGAATCAATTATTGCTTATATTATACGTGAAACATTAAAAGCTCTACATCACCTCCATTCAAATAATGTGGTTCATCGTGATGTCAAAGGTCATAACATTTTAATCACAGGTGATGGTCATATTAAATTAATTGATTTTGGTGTAAGCGCCTATTTAAATCCAACCAATGGACGGCGTAATACTTCTGTTGGTACACCATTTTTTATGGCACCCGAAGTTATTGCTTGTGAAAGGCAAATGGATTACGATTATGATACACGTGCTGATGTTTGGTCTACGGGTATTACAGCTATTGAAATTGCTGAAGGTAGATTTGCTTTCGTTAAATTAAACTTATGCGATTTCTATTTCTATTTTTGTTTTGTTCCAGGTGAACCTCCACTTGCTGATATGCATCCGATGCGTGCACTTGTATCCATTCCTCGAAATCCTCCACCATGTTTACGTCAACCACAAGAATGGTCCAATGAGTTCAATGATTTCATTCGACAATGTCTAATAAAAGATTTCGAAGCAAGACCAACAGTAACAAATATGTTATCTCATCCATTTATAGTACAACTGCCAGCTGATGGTTTTGATGCTCGTCGTCGTATCCTACAAATTATTCATCGTTATAAACGTTGTTATGATTTATCTGGTAAGAAATCTCGTGAAACATGTGGCGTTAAAAATGGACATATTCGAGGAAAATCAGAAACATGTTCATCTGTAACTATGGATACAAAAACAAAGCAGTCCGTACCTTATTCGCCCGTTGTTGAACCTCTTGTTCCACCACCGAAACGTATTACACATGTTATCGGAAAACCATATCATCCACCACATCAAATTAATGAAAATCATAAACGTATAGTTGAAAATACATATCATAACAATGATTTAAATGCACAAATACAGCAACCACAAAATCAAGTATATAAAACAAAACGAAAATCTCAATCAAGACGACAACAAAAACAAATTCAAAAACAAATGAATCAAGTAAATTAATCTATTTGTTATTTTGACACAAAAAATAGAATAAGAATGCTTGTTTTTCTTGAACTATAGCAAAACGGTAATGACACTTCATTGCTACAAGATAGTTCTATGTCATCGTCATATGACGAGAGATCTGTTCGGCATCCATCATTAACAAAAAAATTTAGTAATACAAATTTTTATAACTCAACATATGAATCAGCCTATCCCATTAATTCATCATGTATGACAAATGATTTACCATTATGCATACAACCACCGATTCCATTTTCAACCGATGATCTTGCACAATTGGAAACATTGGATGAACAATCAATAATAACTTATATGTATAATCGATTTTTAGCCAATCAAATTTATACATATATTGGTGATATACTTGTCGTAAGTAATTTTTTGAAAAATAAGAAGAAAAAAAACTTCTCATTCTATTGTTTTTCTAGGCTGTAAATCCATTTCGTTCATTACCAATTTATGGTAAAGATGTTATGATGCGTTATCGTTCGAGTGTTAAAAGTGAACAAGTTCCGCATATCTATGCTTTAGCTGATTTTACTTATCAAGCAATGTTACACGATTTAGAACATCAATATATTGTTATATCAGGTGAAAGTGGTTCAGGTAAAACACAGTCAGCTAATTTTCTCGTTAAACAATTAACATTTCTTGGTAATGCACCAAATAAAAGTTTACAAGAAAAAATTCTTCAGATCAACCCATTAATCGAAGGCTTCGGTAATGCACGAACAATTATAAATGATAATTCATCTCGTTTTGGAAAATATCTTGAAATGTTATTTACAAAACAAGGACGTGTGACAGGCGCACGTTTATCAGAATATCTATTGGAAAAAACACGTGTTGTAAATCAAGGACGCGCTGAAAGAAATTTTCATATATTTTATTATTTATTTCATGGTTTAGCATCATCAATGCCAAATGATGCAAAATCATTTTATCTGTCAACAAATCATACTTATCGTTATTTAACCACTGGTCTACAAGATGATCGTGATTTAGCTGAAAGTTTTAAATCGAAATTTTCCACAATTGAAAAATGTTTTGAAATTATTGGCTTTCAATACGATGAAGTCAAATCAATTTATCGAATATTAGCTGGTCTTTTACACTTAGGTAATATAAGTTTTCATCAAAATGAAGGACATTTTATTGATGGTAAAACATGTGTAACTGATCAGCATTTATTACGAATTGTTTGTGAACTATTTGGTGTTGATATTGCAGAATTTGATTTAGCATTAACAACATGTAATATAGTTACACGTGGAGAAACAATTCAACGTTCAACAACATTACAAGAATCACAATCGACCAGAGATGCCATGGCAAAAGCTCGTAAGTTGAAAATTAATGAACAGGCAACTCGGACTTCTTTTTCTTCTGTTTTAGTTTATAATCGTTTATTTTCTTGGATTGTTAATCGAATATCAGCACTTCTTGCACCGACAAAAGATACTATAAATCCAATAGCGGATGATGAATCAAGTATACATTCTGCTCACGTCTATAATGCAAATAATAACAATAACAATAATAATAATGATGATGATGATGATCAACGAGATGAAAGTGAAAATGAAATTGATGAAAATATTTATCAAGAAAATACTTGTGATCGACCCTCAACAATCATCACATCATATCCCATGCAACAAGCATTTAATTACTTAGATATGTCATCGTCGTCATCCTATTTACTTCAGTTACCTTCATCAGAATTCGATGATAATCTTTTAAATACAAATAACAATAATAATAATAATAATACGAATAATAACAATAACAATAATACAAATAATACTCCATTACCAACAGGCAATCCAGTCGATAATCATCGACCATCAGATATAATCAATGATTTAAATAATAATAGAATAAATCTACCATTAAATAATACACCAATTAAAAATTTAATTGAAAATTGGTCTAAAATTGTTGCATCATCATCATCGAATTGGTTACAAATAGTTGAACATAAATCAAACAATAATATTTTTTCAAATAAAATGATTCCCGCATCTCATTCACGTTTTAATTATGCAAATCGTGCTACAAGTGAAAACAATTTAGCTTTGAGAAAAAAATCTGTTGAAAACAATGCTAAAAAACATCATCAATCATCAAATAATCTTCAAATGAATAAAAAAATGCTTCCATCGCCACTATTACCTAGTCTATCAGCATTTCAACAAAAATCTTCATCAATAAACCAAACAAAATTTGATGTCAATGCGTCGAAATGTTCCAATAAGAAAAATTCTAATGAAACAAATACAAATGATAGTGAATTTGATGCACTTAAAATAACTATTTTAGATATATTTGGTTTTGAAAATTTTTCAACAAATACTTTTGAACAATTATGTATTAATATCGCCAATGAGCAAATTCAATATTATTTTAATCAACATGTTTTTGCATGTGAACGACAAGAATATATCAATGAAAATTTAAGTGTTTTACCATTACCAGCCAAAATTGATTTTACTTTCTATGATAATCGGCCATTACTTGAAATGTTTCTTAATAAACCAGTAAGTTTAAAATTAAAATAAAGAGTTTACCATACATCATTACGTGTTCGTGTCACTCTGAACATATCTACTTGTATTAACATAGCATATTGTAAAAGACCGTAAAAAAAAACGTCTGATTCTAATTAATTCATTGAGACTCTCATTATTCATAAATCACGATTCCAAAATAGTCAGTGAGTATTTCATACTAAGAGTTTATATCCGTAGACTAATCCTTCGTCAGAATACAGCAATCAAAGGTTAAGATCATCTCTCGTAAACATATTTTCATGTCAATATGATCCATTTATATATTATAGTATAGATTCAATTAGCACATTTACACTGTATCTCTCTGAAGCATTACTCCACTCAAAATCAAGTCAAATCATTTATAATTACATGATAAATCTCTCAAGAAATTGATTGGTTTCTATATTAAACGTGGAAGATAGAAAAAAAGTCATTTTTTGATTTTATATTTTGTTTAGGTTGGTATATTAGCATTAATCGATGAAGAAAGTCGTTTTCCAAAAGCTACCGATTATACATTAGTTGACAAATTAAATGCAAATTTTTCTAATTCGCCATTATATATTCGTTCGAAATCAAGTTTTTCTTCTTGTTCACAATATTCAATATCATCATCAACACTTCAATCTATTCCATCATTTTCAATAATTCATTTTGCTGGTCAAGTTCAATATGATGCTCGTGGTTTTCTGGAAAAAAATCGTGATTATCTAGCACCAGAAATTATTCAAGTTCTGCGTTCATCACGTGTTCAGTTAGTTAGTTCATTATTTCAATTGCCATTAACAAAAACAGGTGCATTGCAAGAAAATTCAAATGAAAATTATCATTCACCCACTATTGAGCCATCAACAACTACTACTTTTGACTTGAATAGTACATTGATACCAGTCAATGCAAGTCACAACCGTGTACAAGCAACTGTTAGTACTTATTTTCGTTATTCATTAGCTGATCTTTTTTCAAAGATGGTTCATGGTTCACCAAAATTTGTTCGCTGCTTTAAACCAAACAATGATCGCGTACCAGGTTGTTTTGATGCTCCAACGGTTCTTGAGCAATTGAAATATAGTGGAATATTAGCTGGTAAATATTTTAGGTTTGGTTTTGTTCAATATGAAACATTTTTCTCTAATTCTTAGCTGCTAAAATTCGTCATTATGGATTTTCACATCGTATACCATTTGCAAATTTTATTCAACGTTATTCTATTCTTGCCTATCCAATGAATATTGATTTAACATTAACACGTGAAACATGTGAAAACATTTTATATAAGTTAAAAATGCAAAATTGGACAACGGGTTTGTAGTTTTGTAGATTTTGCTATTTTTTCATGAAACACGATCAAAATGGACTGACACACTACGAGTAGTGAGAGCAGGAAAGGAGAAATATAGAAAGGCTTCAGAATAGATCAATGCCTGCAGCAATGATGTTATGTAGTAGTAATACTCCGGCGTATATGGATAAAATGTTCGACTGTTTCACATACGACGACAAAAGGAAACTAGTCAAAGACTATTATGCACCATAATATATATATATATATATATACAAATGAACAATTTTGTCGTTCAGTTATTGATAGAGAAGAATGTACAATCATGGATTATAATAATAATAAGGTTTCATTTTTATATATGACCTACTTTCTGATTGTATTGCAAGTGCATGACGTCATATAGGGTGTTGAGTAAAGTTGTGCTAAAATAGATCGAATCAAAGTATCTCTCGAGAATTAGTTAGAGATATCTAGATCATGCTTTACGGCTTAATCTCATAGACACATTGTTTCTACTTTGCAGGTAAAAGTAAAGTATTTTTAAAATACTATCATGCTGAACAACTATCACGTCTCTATTCGGATATGATACGTGCAATAGTAACAATACAATCATATGTTCGAATGCGTTTAGTACGTTCACGTTTTAAACAACGTCAATATAAACATTCGAATGATATGATTATACAAGAACTTCATCGACATCCAAAATTTTCACGGGTAAGTTAAATGTATTATTACTTAAAACAGAATGATTCACTTTTTTTAAATTTCATTATTTAGTCAAATATTGATGATGAACAATTAACAAAAGAAAAAGCTATTATTCATATTCAATCATGTATACGTGGTTATTTACAACGCTATCGTTTCAGACGAATGAAAAATAGAAAACCAAAAGCAACAAAATCCTATGAAACAGCAGCAGCAATCATTCAAAAATGTTACCGTGGTTTTGTTGTACGAAAAGCATATCATATTTATCGCCAACGTCTTAATACACAAATATTATGTTTTTTACAGCATATTGAGTTGATTAGTAATGAATTTTTTACAAAAACTGTTAAAACAAATTATTCAGTGCCATTTAAAAACCTTGAACCTCGACCAATCAATATGTTTCTCAATAAAACATTTACACAAAGAATTTCTCAATATTTATTTCCACCATCTCCACCATTGCCAGTACCATCACCGTTTTCCATGTTCTCACCTCCATTACCACCGCCGGATGCACCTACTTTAATAAGACCATCAATGATAACATCGTCAATTGCTCTTCCACCCCCACCGCCGTCATTATTTCTTGCTATAAGACCATCACCACAAGCTCGCCATCAAGTAATAACAACAAATCGATCACCATCACCACCAACAGCTTCCAAATTTGCTCAAGTCAGAGATATATTTGCTCGTGCCGAAGCAGCAGCGGTTGCAGCTAATGCACATAATTTTCATTCTCATCTTCATCATCAAGTTCCAATCAAAACACATAACCCAAATCAACATATACCTTTAATAAATTCTTCATCACATCAAGTTTTACCTATTGAAAGAAATCGTAGTCCTAAACCAGTAACTGTTCTAAGTGCTGTACAAGAATATCAAAGACAACATATCAATGCTAATCATATAGGTCAGAAACGCTTTGGTGTTATACCTGGTGGGCCACCTGTTATTCATAATAATCGTCCAATTAATATCAATGGAAATAATTATATCAGACCTCGTGGTATTGGAGCATTTATTTCAAATAATACTAAACCTCTATTCCAAAATAAACAAACACCACCCGCCGTCATACCTAGTTATGTTTTACCATCACCAAAACAACAAGTTCAACCATCAAAACCAATGTCACCGGTAAGTTACCAATAATTTAGATAGACTATATTTAATTTCTTGAAAACATTATTTACATTTACTTATATCTTCAACAATGTCATACTCTATATTATTGTTCCATGAAAGATAGGATTATAAAGAATCAGTAGTTTTTTTCAATTACACTATAGAAGCTATTTTTGTAAGTAAAATTCGTTATTAGCAAGAAAACAGCAATTACTTTTTTTCAAGTACTTATACTTTATAAAAAAAATGTCAAGTTGAACTTTCTGATTGAGTTAATAACATTTAATAAATCAAAAGATAAAAAGTTCGATGAGAGTTTTAAAGTTAAAAAAATAGTCAATAGGATATGTTTTCATTAGTTTGATAAAATAACGTGTACGAAACTTGATAAATATTTATCATGGAAAGAGTTCATGATATAGATAGTCTATATATAAATAAGAAAGATCAATAAAAGTAGATGATGGTAGGAGCTAATCAGTTTTTTCTTAATTCTGTTTTTCTACTTAAGTGTTACCATTGTAGTATTCCCCTACAATTCTAAACGGATATTGAGTGGTCTTTTCTAATATAAAGGTAGTACATCTGCCTGGATAGCACAGAATGTGTGCCTTGAATCCCACGGAAGGATCATATTTGTCTTCGTTCTGTGGTTATATCATATCGCTGTTAGTCCAGCACCTAACATTAAGAAAAATATCCATCGTTGATATGCATAATGCTTTTATTATATGATAAAATAAAATTGCATTTTTTTTCTAGGAGCCTTCATTATCAACTCAACCGAAATATGCATTTCATATTTTACTTCGCAAAACTGGTCAAGATCTAAGTACAGGACAAACCCTATCAAAACGACGGATAATCAGTGAAACAAAACAAATTGATTTTCGTAGTGTACTTAAATCACGACATTTACTAAACGCTGGAGGTGATAATGAATCAATCATCAAACCGAACAGTGCATTTCATCAGCCAACAACAACTGTTGACAATCGAATACGAATGAATGATCTTTAGACAAGCAAAAAGCTAAAGTCATACCAATGATAATAATCATGTACATAAATCCGGTGTGGGGAAAATATTAATTTATAGACAATATTAAAAGAAATAGGAAAAGTAGAAGATTATCTTTCTACTTTGCTCGGCGAGTAATGCTCGTTTTTAAAAATAAAACATGTTTGATCGCAATATGCATTCTTATATTATGCTTTCTACATTTGTTTTCAATATTATTTTTGTTTCTTTTACTTCTTGGCTTATTAAAGGGTTGTTTTATTTAAACAAAAAGAAAAAGAAAGTGTTCGTTGTTTTTTTTTGCTTTGTAATTCTATTCAGTTCTTCATGACTCATACGCAAATAACAAAATAATAAATTTTTCCTTTAAAATATGAGAAAATTTCCTTTCTTCTATTTTTTCCTCATCTAAGGACAAAATGTCGAACATGAAGTTCAACAATGTTAGCTCTACTATGTATAGAATGAGAAGGATGTATAAGGAATGAAAGAGAGATATATTAAGAGCGAAAGAGACAAGCACTGTCACTGATATTATGCGACAGAACGAAGAAAAAATGAACTTCGTGGGACTCGAATCAACACCTTCCGCTATCCGGACAGATGTCCTAACCAATTAGACTAGAAGAAAATCTTAATCTTTGCTTAGCGTTAATAAGTTACATCACGAACGCTAACAAATAAGATTAGAGTAGAGTGGGGTTATTGCATATGAAAAATCGCTCTACTTTTTTGTAACTATCATAATTCGGTCAATCTTACGAATTTTTTTAAATTTTTTATTTGTGGGTAGTTGAATGTCTTCTCTGCAAACTTGTATAAAAATTACCAATAGCAGATTATCGAAAGTTGTTGAATCGCTCTTTTACTACTAGTCCCTACAAATAATATGCAATCGGCTCGTAGGGCGTAATTGCATATTCCCAGCTATTTTACATGGAATCACTTAAAATCGGCTTTCTCATCAGCCTTAAAAGATTGAGTAATTATTTTTTCACAGATCGATAGAGAAAGTGATTTTCTTCAAACAGTGAGAATTTTACTGTTAAGCTTATGATAATGCTCAAATAGTTTTTGGAAATAAAAGTTTTAAAAATTTATGCTTTTCCCACTTGGGGTAATTGCAGATAGCTAGCCAAAATCATTAGCAATAAAATCATTTTCTGCTTGATATTTTGTTTTTTTAGAGTAAAATTCAGTTCATTTATTTATATATGGAACTGAGCTAATTGGCAACTTTTGACAAATAGATAAAAGAAATTATTCAGAATGTAACCCTATAATATTTTTTTGCATTTTAAAATAATTCTAAATATGTTTGTAGAGATCTGTATCGGGACAAGCCAAAAGTAAAAATAATATGATCCATCGATTTCATATCACGCCCATTTGACAACAAGAAAGTGTAGTAGCTCGAGTAAGAATTACTGTCAAGGAAATTTCCTTGAGTCAATCTAATACAAAATACATCGTTAGATATTTTTAAATCTTTCTCTTTTCTTGTTCTCATCAACAAATAAAAATATTGATGGATGAAAAACAATAAAATCTGTCTGATCAACATTGCACAAACATAATGTAACAACATTTAGTTTTCTATTCATCATTCTTTTTCTAAGCATTAGTGCAAACACTTTTTGTATCTCTATGCTTGTCGTCTGTCAGTTTCTTTCACACACACACACACACACTCTCTCTCTCTAATTTTCTGTCTCTGTTTCTCTCTATGCAGTTTTTCCTTCTTCCGAATGAAGAAGAACAGAAGTATCGTCTCGGAAAGGAAAGCAAGTATAGGAGAAAGAAGAGAACATTAGAGTCCGTCGATACTTAAGTTATTGTTATTTTTTGTCTACTAAAGACGAGAAGAAAATAATCGAAGAAGAACAAAATATCATCAATCTCGACTAGAACATCGACAAACGAGAAAATGAAACATCTTTCGATTGTTTCTAACGATCGATCAATTGTTTTGTCAATATCCATTATGATTATATTCACTACATTACTTGGTAGGTACTTTAATAAAGAAAAGAAAATGTGGTAACAATGACTTCCTTGTTTTATCAACACTAGCACTTTAAGTAATTCATAAATTTTTCAAGATCCTACTGTTAAAGTCATAACATATCTACTTTAGATTATCATTATCATGCAATCTTAATATTAATTTTCCTTGCTTTTCTGAGATTTATCTTTCGTTATTGATTTATAGTATTTCAAAAAACAAAAAAAAACAGTGGTTATCTGCAATTACCCCAAGTGGGAAAAGCATAAATTTTTAAAACTTTTATTTCCAAAAAACTATTTGAGCATTATCATAA
>CAJNYU010000541.1:119495-274855 GCA_905331475.1 Rotaria socialis | reverse complement strand
CCCACCCCCCCACTCTTCTTGTGTCATATTACCAGTTGTCAATATAGCTAAACGAATAAATGCCAATGTTGTCATATGAAACTGTACACAGAACATAGGGGATTAAACAGCTGAATACATATCCCATTAGTTTGGATTCATCAATATGAAAACCTTCTTTATGTTTCTATTGGATAGGTCTAGTACGATGTCAAGATTTTCGATCACCATACGGTACACTTGCTGATTGTGATAATCGAGCAGTACATAATTGTTCAGACGAACAACGCCTATTATATTTCTTAATGAAGTAATAAATATATAATTTATGATGTTATAACTTTGATTATTAACTTCAATATTTACTCACGCATAGAAATTACTCAAACAGTGTCCGACCAGTACGAAATGCCAGCTTACCAGTACCGGTTAAGCTTGGTTTAACATTAACACAAGTATTTGATATGGTAAATATTAAAGATTTTCATTGTTACAAGAAAGAATGAATGAACTAATCACCTTGATTATTTTTTCAGATAGAAAAAAATCAAATTTTGATCACAAATGTATGGCTAGATCAAGAATGGTAATTATTTAAAAAAATGTTTTTTCACAAATCTAAATATCAAGTTTTACTCTCAGGTATGATGAATTTCTACAATGGGATCCAGCTGATTTCAACGGGATTCATCGTCTTAATCTTCCGTCCAAACTCATTTGGTTACCAGATATTGTTCTTTATAATGTAAGAAAAGAAATATGATTCTTCAATACAATTTCTTTCTATTAATCAAAAAAACAAAATCGATATTTTCAGAATGCCGACGAATTTTCTAATAGTAATATAATGCAAGTAAATGCGATGATTATTCATAATGGCAACGTGTTTTGGCCAATACCAACACGATTGAAAAGTACATGTCAAATTGATGTTACATATTTTCCCTATGATGAACAAGAATGTAAACTTAAATTTGGTAGTTGGACTTATAATGGATATCAAGTTTCAATTGCAGAACGTAATGACGCTATTGAATTATCTAGTTACGTTCCAAATGGCGAATGGGATTTATTAGATACATCATATCAAGTTAATATTGTTCGATATCCATGTTGTCCCGAACCATTTCCAGATATAACATTTTATGTTCGCATTCGACGACGTATTTTATATTATTTATATTCAGTTGTTTTTCCATGTGTGATGTTATCAATACTAACTTTACTTGTATTTTGTTTACCACCCGAATCTGGCGAAAAAATTGCTCTTGGCATAACCGTTTTACTTGCGTTTAGTGTTTTTATGTTAGCTATTGCTGAAAATATGCCGGAAACAAGTGAATATATTCCACTAATCAGTATGTAGTCTATTCTGTATCATATGTTTAAACATGACAGAAATTATTTATTCTCTTATTTTTTTTAATTTTAAGGTTTATATTTAACTGCAGTTATGGCTATGACAAGTGTATCAGTAATGATGACCGTGTTCGTTCTTAATCTTCATTATCGTGGTCCGAAAAAAAATGAAATACCTTTTTGGCTTCAACAGTTATTAGGTTTATCAGTTACTAATATTTTTCGTACGATGAAGAAACGTAAAAAATTCAGATTTTCATTTCGAAATAAAGAGAAAAGATTAAATAAAATTAATGTTCAAGATACAAAGCAAAATCAACAAACAACACCTCGCATGTCTACTAATGGCCTATTATTGTCTTATACCAATGTCAATGAAACGAAAATAAAATCCAGGGTAACAACAAATGTAAGTAAAAAATAATATGTCTATATATATATATATATATATACACACATCGAGATAAAAACATATTGTATGTCTGTGTTAGTAAAACCATAGAAGGTCAGTGTAGGAGACTGAGCTCCTCCATCCTGAATAAAAAAATCTTTAAATTTGCTGATAATAGAGTGATGCGACGGGAAGTCTCACAGGAGTTTAACATATCCACCTGATTAAGTCTAATGATGTTTCTTCCATGGATGAATTAGGTATAATGACGGAGTTAAGATCGGCTAGTCGCCTAGTTCGTTACCGGTTTATTACCGGCCTAACTTTTCTATTTTTCTGTTGTTGTCATAGAAGTTCGTACGCACAGTTCTTATTGACCATAACTGAAGTCGTTATCGAATACAGAATGAGGTTTCGTTGTAATTCTGCGAAATTAAATTATAAGAAAAAATTTAAACACATTCCATAAAAATAATTCTATTATTCTTTTGTTTTATGCACATTGTATCGTAGATAGAAGCGAAAACGACATTTGAGTATTGGTGTGACTCTTAGAATAGCCGGTCTACCACTCTGAAATCAGTGTCGATCGTCACAGAAAAAACTAGGCCGATTCTATCTATCATATCTATACAATTGTATTCGAATCAATGTTTCTAAATGAAGCTGCCCAATATGTTTTTCTTCACATATTCTCTTTAAAGAAACATGATTGAAACTCATTAATCTTCATTGTTATATATTTCCTATGCAATGATTCCAAGATATAATTGTTTTTTGACATTTACTTGTCTGTTTTATCAGAAAGATGATAGTATTATTCTGCGAGAACTTCGTTTCAAGCATATCTTATTATGTCGAAAAGAAGTAAAAATTGTACTCATGAACGTCTATTTTATTTTTTGCTATTTTAGCAAGTATTCTATTCGACTCTTATAATTATAATTTGAGTGATAATTGATGTCTTATGGCTTCCGGATTTTTTTATTCGTAAGAGAGAAAATTGGTTTAGATGAAGCACATAACTCAATCGAAAATCGATAAGTCCAATTCATAAATAGATTATATCTTAGAGATGCTCAATATCTTAATTCAATTACTACCAAATGCATCCTTTTAAAGAAAGTATTCATTTAGTTGAAAGCGATATCCAAAAATCATCCGTTAGTAGTTATCTATTCGTAAGACCTAAGGAGAAAATTTATCTTTCCATTGGTCCATTCATATGTACAATAAACGTTTTAGATTCTTCATCAACTCACAGAAAAAAGACTATACGAATAAATGACAAAAAGAAAAATGAATAATTGCTTTTTCGCCAATAAATTCGCACATGATTAAATAAAACAAATACGCTCACCATTCATGAGCATCAATACATAACATACTGTGCTAGTTTGTTTTTTTCGAAAAAAAACATATCAATAATATAAAAGATATAATCATATTTTTCGAAAGTTTTTCTTCGTAGAAAAGAAGAACAGAATATCAGTCTGTTCAGTAATATTGATAAACTCTAACGCATTGGAAAAAACATTACTAATTAAATCAGTCGACTATTCTATCGTATAATAGAGAACCTCGATCATATATATAGGGTTACAATTGCTATAAAGCATTTGTTCATTTTTCTCGATGCACTTGTTAGATAAAATTTATATTGTTTTGCCTTCGGTGTATTCTGAATAAAATCTTGGGAAAAAAATTCTTTTCTTATTATCGACTTTTGTGTATCGATTGTGTGTCATTGATATGATTTTTATTTGTAGGTAAATTTGATGCAAATACAAAATACGAGTTGTCAAGAACAAAATCAAACGAAAAAAACAAATCGTAAACATTTACAGAGTGAAGACATTCCAATGATTAATCGGTCAATGTCTCGTTCAAGTTCAGTAGAATCGATTCATGATGAAATTCAAGATACATTACATAATTTATTACTTAAACAAAAAGAACTTGAACATGATCAAAAAGTAACAAGCGATTGGCGTGCATTGGCGACTAAAATTGATAAATTTTTATTTTATGTTTTTCTTTTATTAACAATAATATCAACTTTAGGACTTCTTGTTGTAGCGCCATTATTTCGAAATAATGCACAACGAAAAATCAAACTTTGGCATGGATCACGTCGACTTTAATATATATGAATACGAACATTTTTCTTTATTTTTTTTTCTATTTGAATAAAAAATAGTTTTTTTTCAGTTTTACTGAAAACATTCAACACTCTATGATTGACAGAAACATTTAGAGAATTGAACAATATCTTTTTCTCTTTTTGACACATGCAATAGTGTATGTTTACAGCTAGAACATCATTTTTGTGTAGAACTAGAGAATCATGTCATGAAAGAATCGGTAACGAAAATATGAAATAAGTTGTATTTCATATTAAAAACAACCTATCTAAATAGATATGAGAATAATGAAACCGTAAGATAAAATACTTAGAACTATTGATTGAAATCTTAATATTATTTTAACTTTTATTTATGTTTTTTTTTGGTACGTACAGAATTCATTTTCTTTAAAGAGACCAACGATTTTCTTTCGGACTTTCATATCGACTACAATAAATTTTATAATTAATTCAAGAATAATGAGCAATCCGATCGAAGACAATTTTCCAAATCTGTGTTTAATACTTTTCATTTAATGCAAGAAAAGTTGTGTTTGATTAGCATGTACTGATTAAGAGTATATAACAAATAGCTATTAGTGATATTCATTTGAGTTAGAGACATTTTTAAAAAGCAAAAAGAAAAACATCATCGATATTTGGTCTTCATCAATACAATTCGATGAATTAGTTCTCCTTTTTTTTTGTTTTTCTTTAACTTTTATTTCACATAACAGAAAAAAACAATTATAGAACAAATTTTGTTCTTTCTGGATCCATTTTATGTTTCGGTTTTTGTGTCCATTCATATTCACCATATAAAGCATCGAATGTACCGCGTTGTATTGATCTCAGTTTAAGTGTGAATCGTGGACCTAATTCTTGTAGAGCAACCTTTTTTTCATTTTTAAACAAGTACATATGATGACGAAAAAATATAAAATCTCGTTGATTATGAAATGTAATCAAATGACGAGCTTTGTACTGTGGATCATGTGGAAATAATGCTGCTAATAGACGACCAACACGTATACCAATACGTGTATTGAAATTATTCAGAATAATTTCTGGTCGAATAGTTAGTTTAGCGCAAGGTTTACCACGATTTGAACGTAATTGTTTTGATAGACGAGCACTTGTTAACCGAAATTTCATTGTTGGTCCTTCAGGTAAATGTGATATAAAAAGAGTCGATGGTTTTCCATGATCTTCATTCACAACAACTAAATCGGTGTAACTAAAAAAGAATAGAATGCAAACTAGAAAAAATTAATTGATATTGAATTTTGTTAAAGTTTTACCCTAATTTATTCATTTTTTTAATGATTCGTTTAATTGGATGATGTCGTCGTTGAAAATATGTTGTATTTGGTAGAATTCTTGCTACCTCCTTAAGAAATTTATTCGTAAATGATGATGGAAAACCTTCTTGACTGGTTAATAATAATTTTGGTTCTGGAGCATCTGGTTGTCGAGTGAAATAATTATTTAATTCATCATTTGATATGTCATCAAGAGTTTCTTGATCATTTTCATCCACCCAAGTTTCATCACGTTTACGTTTCTTTTCAATGGTTTGCGGTTCTTGTTTTGGCTCATCAGATTGTTGTCTTTCTTTACGTTCTTTCAATTTAGCTTTTGACTTTGAACGTTTCAATTTAGCATAAAGTAATTGACGAACCATTTTATTACGAATTTGTAAATCTCCAGTTGGAACTTGTGCTGGTGATTCTTCTTCATTTGTAGATTTTCTAAATGGTTTACGTCGCATTGGACGTTCATTATCATCGTTCGAAGCAGAATCTTTATTACGACGAACCATCGTTGTGAATGATTTCGAAATTTATCAAATAGTAACAAGAGAAATTTCTATATAATAATATTTGAAATCATCATTTCATATTTCCAAAATTCGTTTCATCGATTCGTCAGTTATCATAGCCAATGCAATGTGTTGCACAAAATATTTTGCACCAGCGCCCTCTCTCTCTCTCTTTCTCTCTTTCTATATATATATATACTTTCTTCTGTAACACGCCTACTGTTCCGAGGTACTGTGGACTCGGCTTTGGTTTACTTTGATAAACAGATAGTTCTATATAGGAAAACTTACGAAAGTCACTTAGATTCATCAAAAGCAGAACATCCCAGGCCGTAGAGGTACGGCGGGAAACGACCAGAAAGCATGGGAAATCGCTGGAAAGTGGAAGCAGTATTCCGGTCGGAAATTACCGTATTTTTTTTACCTATGAATTCCGGTTAGTTTCCTGTGCTTTCCGGCTGGGAGATGACCGCAATGTACCGGAAAAAATCCGCCAATTTCCGGTCGGAACACTGGTTCCACTTTCCGGTCAGATACGGTGATTTTACGCATCTTTCCGGTTTGTTCCTACGGTAATCGTCCTCCGAAATCATTGACCTGGGACAAGGCCAAAATTGACAATTTTCCGAATAAGATGGGAAAATGTTCAGATTCTATTATCGTTTCTCATCGATTTTAATCTGTAATCTACTAGTGATTAAAACCAGAATATTCTTTGAAGAATTCGTATGATCCCGATAAATTATATCTGCATCTCAAAAAAATATGATGTGTCGCTTTATTGTCCGAAATGGTTGACGATAATGAAATAATCTTGCTATCAATGGGACTAGAATTTTTCATAGGAATATCAAAAATTGAATGTGGTTTGATGAATTCTTTCGAAGTTATGACCAAAACAATATCGATAGTTTTATTTGTCGGCTTCAGAACAAGTTGATGAATGTTTTCGAAAAACTAGGTGAATGCGTAAATTGATTGAGAAGAAAAATTTGAAGAACTTGAAAACAATATTTGAGTAGATTTAATCCAAAAGACAATTTTAACTCTTTTCCAGCACTTTCTAAGAAATGAAAATACTCTTGAAGAGATTATGAACGATTGAACTGTCATGATCACATGTGACAAGAGAAATTAGAAATGTACAGCAACAATATTGTTTTATGAAAAGGGGTTACGTAAGTATCACGATAGACATTCGCATTAAAATTGAAAGAATATTCATGAAAGATAATAGAATTCTTCTTTATTTTGCAAATCGGTAAAATAGTCGTTGAGAAGTTGATAAAAAATATATGTTTTAATCGAAACGTACATTTGCTGGGCTGCGATTCGACATATATTTCCTATAATTCCTATATTTTCCTATATTTTATCGAAAAAAATAGAAAACTTCCGAAAATCTCTTCATTTTTCTATTGTCTTCAGACGAAAAAAAAAACTTTTAATGTGTATAATCATGTGTTTTGGACAAATCCTTGTATTATAGTGACATTTGTTTTAAACAGTATTGTTCCTTTCGCCTATTTAGTGGGCTGACAGATAAATTGTTTAATACTAAGTACAAAATACAAAATAGTTCAAAAGAAAAAAACATTCATAAAGTGATCATGTACTAGTTTCAGGTTTTTAATGAAGTTTTAGTTAGGTATAAAAGCTGTATATATATACATCCCTGAAAAAAATAAGTTCCAGTCTGTATTCTGAGAATATTGTTACTAAAAGAACATATTTTTTTAAAAAGTAACGACATATTCTGAAAGCCCGTGAAATTTTACGCCATCCTGTGTGTATGCGTGTTCATTTACACTTATTTATTATCAGAAAAAATTGAGTTATGATAAAATACAAAATAAACTTGTGGAAAATAATGAGCGATGAATGCTGATTATCAGGACAATAAAATTAGGTTGAGATTTTTTTGGGAACTCATGTCCGTAATCTGAAATGTCTCTTTTTATTATGAGAAATAGCATTTGTTTTTTCAAAGCTTATGATCTACTTTATTGTTATTTATCGATTTGTGAAAATTTTTTATAGTGATCCTCGAATTAGCGACTTATTTCAGTGGAAAAGAATTACAAAGGATCTTGGCTACGGTTGAACTATTGATAACAACTTCATTAAAACGATTCTCGAGCAGAGCAGTTAAGAAACAGCAAAACAATTCAACAGAAACTATTATATAAAACATCCTATATTTTTGACAACCTTCATCCTCTAAGGATTCCTATATTTTTTAAAAAGTGCAATCGGAGGTCAGCATTTGTTTTAGTCAGCTATCATCGTCTACTAGAGCGACTAGTCGTTAGTTTGAGAAATATTTGATTTATAATCAGAGCGCGGTAGTTCCGAGAAAATTGCAATCGGGAACCGCATCGAACCGAACCGGAATCTGTTAGTTTCTTTTACTCGCACTCGGAAACAGAACCGTAGGCGCGGTAAATCGTTTCTTACGATAGCTTCTATGTCATTTGTATGTGTTCTATTAACTTCAGCTAGATATTTGACTCTGGCCTTGTTTCATCTATAGAATCCTGTGTATTTTTCACATTTTGATTGCAATGTGATGTACAGTGGTGGCTAAAAAGTTCATGACAATACATCTAATTTGACCACTGAGTCTTTGATCAATAAGCTCATCTTTAAATGAAGTCAATGCGGGTAAACTATTTACTTCTTTTTAGTTTACTGAACTCTAGTCTTTATCAGAAATGGAGACATTATTTTATTGTCTAAGCTGTAAAAAAATGATTCAAATGAATTTTTCCAGATGCAGATGTGTTCAACCATAATCTTAAAGATATTTGTAAAGAACAAATTTTTATTTAGTTTGCATATTATTAGTGAATTAATATTCTCATAGACACATCGGCGTAGCCAATATTAAAACGATTGTCTTTAAAATAGAATCTGAAATAGATCGTTAAATTTGATTCTGGATATTTCTGGACTCTGTCAAATACCATCGTACTTTTATTAGAATAAGACTAAAATAATTAGTAGCTACTTGTTCTTGATTCAACATCAAACATTTTCTTTCAGTAAGTCTGTAAAAATTGATACTTATGTGATTCTTTTTCAGAGCTGAGCACAGAACAGGACTGTCCTGCAGGACAAGGATAGAGTTTTTGTCCTGTCCTGCCGCCCGCCAGGACAGGGCAGAAAAACATGTCCTGTGCTCAGCTCTACTACGGGTATATATTTTTTTTCTGAATATTTGACTCAGTGTATGTTCTGATTTGTATCATACTTATTGTATCAAGTACTTTTTCATGTTCTCCTTTTATAGCATCATTCTTTATATGTGAAGATAATACTGCTAGAGTCCTAGATTATTTGTAAATTTTATTTCCAGTAAAGAGGGTATCATAAAAATAATAACTCAAGATTGTTTCCTCTTTTTTTGTATTTAAGATGTTATTGTTTACTAAAAGATTCAGTTTTTGTATTTGAAATTATATGAAATATACTGGCTACAATGTAGAAAATTAATTAGCCTAGGCTTGGATTACTGACAGTAAAAATGACAAATATTGCTATTATCACATCCATGATGAATATAAAACAGGACTGTCTTGGTATCCTGTCCTGTCCTGCAGGACAAGGTTAGAGTTTTTGTCCTGTCTTGCCGCCCGCCAGGACGGAGCAGGGTATCAGGACAGAGCAGAAAAACTTGTCCTTTGCTCAGCTCTGTTCTTTTTCTTAGAATACAAGTATCTCATAATATATTCAGAGTGTAGCTTACTCGGAAGATCGACAATCTAACTTGATTATTCTCAGAAGTACATACACAAAAACAAGCATTTCAATAAGAAAAGCAAGAGAAAAAGGATACTGATTCATAGTTAAATGTCTTAATGGACAAGCTCTTAAATAAATATCATAAAAACCTACGATGATAAGGTTTCAGTATCTACTCTGATCTTTCCTGTTAGCAACATGATAGGCTACAGCTTAGCTGAAAAGTTGTAAAAGTCATGAGATATACAAAGTCTTTCTATCTCTATACCCTACTGATATAAACCACTAAACGTCACACAACAGCATCTTTATGTGATAAAAATAGTATTACATAAGAAACAAAAAGAATCATGTGAAGGTCTGATTCAGCCGGCAATAAGAAGAAACTATTTACGATGAGTAATAAAACAAACCTTGCTACATTCAATAAGAAATAACTAAAATTATTCAGAATAATCTTTCAACGACAGATATATACGCATGATATTGCTTACTGTTAGATAGAAATATAGATATTTATATAGATGAGGTTGATCATTTTTTCAGCAATATTCGGGGATAGCAGTGAAAGTTTTCAAGTATACAGTGGTAACTATTTCATGTACGTTGGTTTTTCGATCGGATCAGTTTGTACCGAGAACTTTTATATAGGATGAGAGTTCAGATCGCATGCTATTAAATACCACACTTAACACATTTCAGGTTGATTTAAGTGCAAATACCGCTAGAAATTTTTGTAGATAGGAGGAACATCATTTATAACTATATTCTTTTGACATCAATTTGGCTAGTGTAGGACTCATGATAGTGATTGTAACGAAAGACTTGACACTCTTCTGAACAATAACACCTATGACTCAAAAGTAATAAATCATTGACATCATCTCTGTAACATGTAATTACATCATCGTACCATGAATGATATTAGTTCAGGATGGATGCGTTTATATGTTTATCGTTCTGTTTTCTTTTCCTACTTAGGTTAGTATCACGGCAAGTCCCGTGAAATCTGGTAAACACAAGAAAAAAATGGCCAGACGTGTATCTAAAAGTCCAAAACGAAATCTCTCCCCATCTCGAACTCAAGTAGACATTCAATTTGAATCTGACGAAAATGCTTATTCAGATCCGGTTGATTCTTGTCGATCATTAGGTGAGTTTTTTTTATGATATCGCTAACACTTCTTTAATCTGAATTATCAACAGTACAAAATGTTGTGTTTGAACGACGAGATCGTGAAAGTTTATCACCTCAAGCAACTGAACTATTCAATTCGGCAACTGCTTTTCAAGATGAAGCCGAAGCTTCGTGGCTTCTTAACAATATTAATAGTACAACAATTTTGGTCAAAGTCGATAAAGTTGTATTCTCAATAAATGGCAATTATTTTCTAAAGTTCGTAGACTATTAATAATATTCATAGTTATTATTCTAATCATTAATTTTAATAGAGAAAATCAACCATGTGTTCTTTTTCTCCATGGATTTGGTCCAGGTAGAAATTGGGCTAAGTATGATATTCATATTTATCGATTTCCAATTGTTTTCTATTTTTGATTTAAAAAACTCACAGTTGGATAAAACTAGCGTATCAATTGAGTCAACAATGTCAATATTCTATCATTTTGATCGATTTGCCTGGTTTTGGTCAATCAAGTGGTCGTAGTTTAGATCAAACAAGTTGGAAACGATATGGACCTGAAATACTCATTGCTGTTCTTTCAAGTTTTCATCTTCGACATCCAGCTAGTGTTGTTGCTCAGTGTGGTGAGTTTTTTTTAGCTTCTATTTGAATGAAATACTCATTATACAATAGGTGGAGCAGCTACAACTGTTCGTACGATTAATCGATATCCTCTCTGGTTTCGAGGTCGTGGTCTTGTATTTTCAAATTCTGTTATTGGCGATTTTGGTGAATCAAAAATTGGGGTAATGAACTTTTTTCTCTGGTCCGAGATGCAAACGGGTATTTTCAAGAAAACGTTTTTCTAATAACATAAAAAAAAGAGGCTATCTAATGGTTTTTATAATTTTAAAAGTCGAAATAGTTTGAAAAATTAATTTTATTTCTCATTTGTAATAGGACTTCGAAAATAATTTAACAAAATATAATATACACATTGTTGTTTATTGGATTCCTGATCAAGATCATACGAAATATTGTGTGGTAAGGACCTTTGTTTTATTCAAAATTTAAACATGTTTATTGATAATTGAAGGCATACAAACGATGGAATAAATTGCGTGTGACAGGTTTTCGTCATTTAGAATTGGTCGACCTTGAACCAGCTACACAAACGATGAAACAATTTTATCCGCTTATACGTGTCATCGGTATCAGTCGTTGTTCGTCGAAAAATCAAGCATATGTTTATAAACTAAGCGATGAATTTGTTAAACAAGTTATTGATAAATTAGATCGAAAAGCATAATGAACGATTTGAATGTAAAATTATTTTTATCATGTATTCTATTCTTGATTGCAACATTTCTTCATCTCTTTTTTTTTTCGGTTTAAATATTCGTCATGTTATTGTGTTTCATGTTTATTTAACTAAAATAATTGGCGTAGTTGCCTACAGTAATTAGAATGGGATTTTCACTCTTGAAATTTTTTTATCTTCTCGTAACAACGTCGTTTATTGAAACACTCGATAGAAGAATAGTCCTTTGAAGAACACAAAGAGGTGCTGATGATAATTAAGGAAAGTAAAAAATAAAAACGTATTAAGTTTTAAAGAAGCATAACCAAAGACAAAAAGAAAAAGAATGACTTACAAACACACGCGCCAATAAAAGGTAGATTCATTCGTTCTGTTATGTTATGTTGTTGTCGTTACCGCGATCACCATGCCATTCTCCATGTGTCAACAAATGTTGATAAAATAAGAAGTATAACAATTTTCAGTGCAGCTTATTTTTAAACTAGAATAAAAAACCGATTGTTATAATCATGGCTTACAACTCAAAAAACACCAAGAAAAAAAAAGTAAAATCAAAAGCATCCAAAGGTTATGACAGCGAAGAAGATGATATTGATCAGGTTTCGGAGATGCAGCGCCAACAACAATTATCGTCACAAGAAATGATGGCTCCTGCACAAGAAGAATCAAGCGAATCATTTTCCGAACAGAAGAAACAAGTTTTGAAATCAAAAGCATCAAAGAGAAACCCGGCATTTCAATTCCACAGTGAGCCTATGCGTAGCTATGACGAGGAAGAGGATAGATCAACACGGATCGGAAAGAATCCGATGAGATCACCTAAATTCTACAGTGAGCCTAAGCGTAGCTATGATGAAGAAGAGGATAGATCAACACGGATTGAAAATTTTCCGATAAGAACGACTAAAAGACTAGATCCTGCCGAAGTGAAACCGACATTTCAACAACAGCAAAACAATGCACCCCCCTTACCACCTATCACAACTACTCAAAATTTCAATGAAATTTTCCAAGAGAAACTTCAAAATGATTCAATGAAAGATTTCAAAGTAAGTCATTAAAAACTATATAAAAAAAATCTTTTTATTTTGAGTAGGACTATTTTCTTGAACATGCTAAATTAACGGGCAAAATTGAATGTGATGGAAGTTTATTATTAACCGATGCACATCTTTATGAATTGGGTCAATTCGACTGGCCTTATCTTGACACAATTCGTATTCGTGCGTGTCCGAATTTAACACCCCTGGTTATGGATTATATTGAAGGGATAACTAGAAAATATCCTGCTCGAAAAATCAATGTCGTAAGATTTCTAAAACAAATATTCTCATTCTGGGTGAATTAGTTATGCAACTTTTAATTAAATGTTGATTTTTTAGAATGTTGAATTAATGTTACATGCTCATAATACAATAGAAAACAAAAGTGATTTATTTGATAGTACAATGATCAAACTTGAACCATTTTTCGGAAAAGTAAATCCTTTTAAAAGCAATTAAATCTTTACAATATCCAATTTCTATATTTTGAAGAGTACAAAAAAGTCAATAACAAAAGTGCTTATCTATCATACTAATGCTTCAATTAATTCGATGTTATCGTCAGAACAAATGATTATAAATCATGTGAAACCATCAAAAGAAAGTTCTCCAAAGTTACTTAACTATCTATCATCAAAACATGATGAATGTCAAGTATCAGTCCTTGAATGTGCTAACGTAAGTCTATTTCTATATCTTCATCAAAGAAAAACGAAGATTATTTTATCGTCAATTTTTCAAGTCAATCCTGTTCAAAGAATTATTTACGGCATTTCATCCGAAAATAATCTATATGGTTATTTCGACTGTTCATGATGTACTCAAATGTATTTTCTCGCTGGATTCTATTAGAGCATTTACATTTTTGGTAAACAATTAGAAATGAAAAACGAAAGATGAGCATATTGATTTTGATAAATTTTAGAAAAAAAAACAAATTCGCTTCATTATTAATAATAATGCAGAATCTGATGAACAATTTTTCTCTAATATGCATTTACAGCTGGACAATATGTGTAAATCAGCTCATGAACTTTATTCTCAATTTATCGATGAAAAAGTAGAATATACGTAAGTATTTAATTAAATTTTTAATTAGTAGAATCTTCTAGTTGTAATTATTCAAAATTTTTCATAGATCAGAGAATGATGATTTTCGTCGAAATCATTTTCTTACTAGTCTATTACATGTTCAAACCAAATGTACGATATTAAAAGATAAATTAACTAAAGATCAAACATTCATTTTTCGAGAAAATGTAAGATTATTCGATTTTTGTTGTCAATAAAATAGCATTAATTCTCTTTCATAGGATTTACCGTCAATCAAAGATCATTTTATCAAAGATTCAATTAAATATTCTCAAAATTTACATGTATTTAATACTATTGACAATTTTATTGAAAATGAAGAAAACAACAAAGTTTTTGAAACAAAAGAACCAATAGCAAAACTTGTTAATCACTTAGATCTCAAAGCAAAAGATCAACATTTAAATTCGGCAACACAAAACTCAACAAATTTAGCTCAAAGTTATTATGTGCAAAAATTAGTTATTGTAAATAAAAACAAGTTTTTATTCATTTTCTTTTTCGTAATGATTAAATGCATTTTCTATGATTTTTAAGGATCAAGTTCTTGATATTTATTCAGTGGCAAGTGGTAAATCATATTTTATTTCGGATATAGAATGGTTTTGTGATATAATTAATAATCTTTGCAACATGGAAACGCATATTAATAGAAAAACTGAACATATTATAAGACAATTCAGGCAAACTCTTGGTACCAATATTCGAATTCTTTCAAGAAGGGATTTTAATAAATTAAAAGCCAATGGAAATGACGTATTATGTCCTATTTGATTTTTGTTTTTTATAAAATCCTATTTCTTTTTAATCATAGATGAATTTCTTTCAATGGTTATTCAATAAATGGAATATTGCTTATTCAGTGTCAGTCGTCGATCAAACTGATGATAATATGTTTGTTCTTTTTAATTCCATGTCATCTGAATCACCGATTCCTTTAGTAAATAGATGACAATCTAAAGAAAATAAAAGAAATCCTTTATTTTAATTTTAGAACAATGTTTGGAGTCCATCATGGCCAAAAAGTGAACTTGAAATGGACATTTATTTTCATTTGTTACATCCATGCAATGAATCGATTCTGTTGCATCTTTACAAGTCATTTCCATCTCAAAAATTATTACTTGCTTCAAAATATTTCTTATTAATTCAAGAAGGAGCAATAGAAATTTTACTTCAATATCATTATCAAACTAATCACAATGCGGGTATAATTTACTTTTAGAAATTCAACAAACTATTGTTTAATTTTATGTGCGGTTAGGTATTAGCGTTACTTTTCGTACCGTTAATTTAAGTCAATCCAGTAATGAAACAGATCCACGAGTCGCTTTAGTTCAAGAATCACTTCAATACGTTGTTAGAGAATATTATGTTATTATCTGGGCATTTTTATTCAAACATGATTATGCTTTTAAAGTACCTTTTATCGTCGAGAATTTATTGGAAAAAATCTAACTTTTCATTTTCATATATGTAGGTTGAAGATAAATCTAAAAGTTCTTCAAATAATTTCGAAGCAATAAATGGTAAATCGAACAGAAACGAATTTTCTAACTATGAACTTACTTTAAAAACATAGGCAATGAATTCATGTATCACCAATGGCAACATTTGGCACTTTATCATTATTTACCTTCGCCTACTCATAATTCAGCTTGTTCTGTATGTGGTCTTCGTCCTTCAGCAAACAAGTCACTCTACGTAAAAAACAAATTACATTTCTTTTTCAATTGTAAACTTTAATTTTTATTTTAAAATGTTCATTTTTAGGATGCTTGTACGATACTATCACCTGGACGCCGTACAACAGAAAAGAAAAGCAATACACAAGAAGTCGATAATAATCGGGATCAATCGGGTTTATTAATACTTCGGCTTGGTGACACTCCACTTTCATTTACAGGAAAATATAGTGTACGACCAGACGGATGCAATACGTTTGAAGTCATATTTTTAAGTACCGATAAAGAGGATACAGATCAAAAGATACCAATATTATCATCGATTCAAATTGGATGTTTAATGTAAGCTATGAATAGAATTTGTTTTTCTTCTGATAAACAAACAAATATAATGCTTGATTGATTTTTTTCTCTAGGAATAATGCTGACATAAAAGATGATGAAAAAATACTTTTTGAATATGGTACTGAACGGCCACCACAAGAAAAAACTCAAGATATTCAACGCTCACAAGAAGTATGTAAAATCAGATCGAAATGATTTTAATTGTTGTTTATTATGTTTAATAATTTTAGATTAATACAGGAGCATTTTTAGACGAGATTCGTAAGTTTGGTGGTATACAAGGTTTGAAAGGTGCAAAAAATAAAGCGCATAAAAAAAAAGAATTACAAGAACTTTATACTGGTTTACGGTTGCGTATTGATATATTATTTACTGATAAGCCGGTAGAATTTCTTTCGCTCTATGATTTTCCATTCTATTGCGATTCGTTTTTTCTATGAATAGAATTTTTTTGAATTCGTGTTTTCGATAAATGATGTTCCATGGGCACGTCAAACAGTTAAACGTAAATCAACTCAAACAATATTTCAGCCGATTGTGCAAAGTCCAGGCATTCATAATTCTCAACGAAATATTAATCTAATTATTCGTCATCATAAATCTGAACTTGTTTGTGTTTAATAATGAGAAACTTCTCATAAAGTACACTTTTGTTTTACTTAGGATATACCAATGATTCCTCCTGCAACATCAAACAGTAAGAAAACTCCATGGAAAGTTGGTATGCGTATGGAAGCTAAGGATCGTAAAAATCCATATATATTAGCTGCTGCTAATATCAGTAAGCAGCTTGCTTTTACAATTCTTTCTTCAATTGACAAAAAACAAATTTTAGTTGAAGTCTATGATGATAATCGTATACGAATTAATTTTGATGGATGGACATCATCATTTGATTATACAGTTGAAACTGATAATACTGATCTTCATCCGTGTGGCTATTGGGAATATGTTCAACGTGTTCTATACAAGAATCCCAACCCAGCTAAAGCAAATCCACACTTTACTTTTACACGTTACGATAAACCAAAATGTAAAATTATTTTTTCAGAAATTTGAATTGATTAGTAAATGATATTTTTGCTTTTAGCTTATGATGGAATATTTAGTTGGCGTAATTATTTAACAGAAAAAAATCAAGAACCAGTACCACTTGAATGTTTTAGCTATGTAAGAGATGGAAAAAAAAAGAGTTGTTGTTGTTGTTCCTATTGACTAGTATAAGACTACATGATAAATAATCTAATCAATTACAAAAGAAAAAATGTGGAAACTTCGGATTTCATCCGACAGTTATGTGTACTGCAAAAAGTGCATGCGACATATGAGTCATTCTAGAATGTCTGAACACGAAAATTATCATGAGAAACTAGGCAATTTGATTTCTGGATGCAGTTTTTGTGCATTTTGAGACGTTTTTCAGGCAGTGTTTCGTTAGAAAGCTATGACTTAGTTCAAAACTAATATCAGATTTAGAATCAGCGTTAAAAACTGAGTCGATTTATATGTGTTGTGAATAATTCTGAGAAAAAAAAGTTTTTTTTGAAAAATCCCTGTACCCCTCCTCAGGGATGGTCTGATCAAAAATGAGAATTTTTTCGATAACTCAGTCATTTCTTGACGGATCCTTCTCATCTTCGAACTCGACCTAGATATTGATGAGATAATTCTGTGCACAAAATTTCAGCACAATCGAATGTAATTGTGAAGAGTTATCGAATAAACGGACGGCCAGACACACTGACCGATTCTATAGTGTACTCTTTTCGTTTTGAGTACACAAAAACAATATAGATTATTTACGATTCTGTATTTTATAACAGATTCAAAGCTAGTTGATAATATTGACACTGTAATATATGAGATGATAATAAAAAAGGAATTGTTTAGGTACAAACGGAAGGCATGACTGCCGATTATTTTCCTCATGGTGTAACAAAAGCTGCTTTTACTTCTCTTTCATGTCGTCATTATCACAATGTACGAGTTCGATATCATAAAATGAATACAATCATTCAAGATGAAATCGTCAATAGAATACTCTATGAACATCACATGGAATTCAGTAGCCCTACGACAACAACTAATCCTGGTGCAGTTTTATTGCCAACACCATTTGATCTAGCAGCTTTTACGTATCCATGTTTGAAACAATTTCAAAATTCGTCAGATGTTGTTGTACATCTAACATGCAATCATCGAAGTAGAACATAATATTCTCGCGAAGTTATTTCATTATTGATCTTTTTTACTCGATTAGGTATTTCTCCACTCGATTCAACTACTATTATATCTGGTGCACATTTAATGGATACTGAAGGTGGTCAACTACCCAAAAGTGATCTTAATTCGGCATTAATTACAATATGTATGTTAACTGCTATGGATCTCGTTCGAAATCAAGTAAATAATTTGATTGTCTACGACTTGTTTTTTTGCTTTTCATCATTTTATATTCTGAAACATGATCTCACAGAAGGATTACTAACTTTTCCGAAACAATATCTCCTTGCTAGTAACAATAGAATGTTTCACATTTAAATCTCTCATATACTGTCCGAACAATTATTTCTTTTTTCTTTACAAGAAACGTTTGATCGCACCGTCGACATCAAAATTAATTTCAAATAATGATAAATCATTCGATATATATCTTATTGATTATTATATGCGACGCTGGCTAGATTTAAGTGCTTATATCACATGTTTTAATTCCACAAGTTTTTTTAATAGACGTCCATCTACATTAAATCAAGTTCAAAGTCATAATAACGTACTTTATACGTGCTACAATGATCCCGATATATATACAAGTCTTAATACTGGTCTTAATTCAATAGAAATCAAATCTACAAATCTAACGAATACAAAAAGAGAAAATCAATTCGGCAAATATGGTGAATGTTACTACTGTTGTTTACTTCGCAAAGATGAAATTAAAGAACGAATGGATGTATCATTACAGAAGCGTTTTGAATTAGTTGGAAATTATTCGCCAAGTATATTTTACCTTGAATTCTATAAACAAGACAAAAATATACTGGAAACTGGTCTAATCTTAAATGATGAATTCTTTCTTAAATTTAATGGTTTAGAAATAATTGATATAAAAAATATCATTATTGATCGTTTTCAACTAAATAATAAGAATAGATATTGTTTGAAATATCTCACATATCTTTCACTTGAAAATAATAATCTTGCAACCATGCAACTAGATTTTCAATATTTAAATAATTTAACGTATCTAAAACTTGTTGATAATCCATTGGAAACATTACCATTAAATTGTTTATCACCACAATCATTACAAAGTGTTGATTTATCGAGACTTGGCCGATTGAATGAAATTGATCCCAATACACAATTTTCATCGAAATTAAAAAGTTTATTAATTACAGAAAGTGTATTAACAACATTGCCACAAACATTAGTAGCAGATGCCCGAGCTAAACTAACAAAATTAACATTGAACGGTGCTACTTGGTGGAGCTTTGCTGGAATAAGTGTTAATGAAGTTGTTAAAAAGGATTCATTTATTAAAAAATTTGTTGCGTTTCTGGATGACGATGAATTAGATAACATCTATCGAATGTATGACGAAGACGTAAATGGTGTTTTAACATATTCAGAAATTAATCTCATGAATGCACATATGTATCGTTATATTCAACGTTTAAGACCATCGAATACGAAGATAGTAAGACAAATAGTTTTATTTTCTTAGCTTGTCTATTTCTTTTTTTCTAAAATTTCAGCCGACTTCTGGTCGATCTTCTGTTGAACCATCAAATACTACAAATGAATTAGATATTTTTAAACAAGAATCCTTCATGACTGATATATCGGGTATACCGTCGGCGATATTTCATCTTGACAATTTAACTGAGCTTAGCCTTGAATATCAAGGAATTAAAGTTGTACCGGATGCAATTAAAAATTTGAAATATTTAGTTATATTTAATTTAAATTATTGCATTGAACTTGAATCGTTAAGTGCAGAAGTCGGATTTTTGCCACTGAGAGAACTTAATTTGACTGGATGCGCTTCATTGAAAACACCACCCATTGAAATAACACGTCGTGGACATGCTCAAACGATGGCTTTTTTGCAACGGTTAATTAGTGGTTCTACACCATGTAAACGAACAAAACTCATGTTAGTCGGTCTTGGTGGAGCCGGTAAAACAAGTTTAGTACGTGCATTTCTCGAATCGCATTCCGATAAGCCCCCGGAAGTTACCGATGGTATTGATATTGTCAAATGGAAAGTTCCATTGAGTCTACCTGATGATTTTCTGGAATTTAGTGTATGGGATTTTGCAGGACAATCAGTTTATTATCATACTCATCAAGTAAAATATAAAAATTGGTCTTTTTCATGTTTAACATTATGTTTTCTCTCATCGGTTTTTAGTTCTTTTTGGCTAAGAAAGCTGTTTATATACTTGCATGGAATATTCGTCTCGGTGCAGAACATGCTGGTCTTGATTTTTGGCTTTCTTCGATTTGTTGCCACGCTCCAAATGCCCCCATATTTGTTGTTGGTACACATTCAGATCTCGTATCTCGTATTGATCTGCGTCAAGATGATTATAAACGACGTTATCCTCAAATAACTGGCTTTTTCAATGTTAGCACATTCACAGGTGATAACGTTAGTGAATTAATTGACAGCATTATTAAAACAACATTAGAGTTACCCTATATGGATGAATTAATTCCAAAAGTGTGGCTCTCATTTGAAACCTTAATTCCTGGATGTAATGAAGATATACTTCAATATAATCAAGTAGCCGATATCGCTCATAATGCCGGTATATTTGATGCAGGTGAAGTACTTCAAGCTGTACAGTTCTTACATGATCTTGGTTCTTTACAATATTTTTCATCGGAACATTTGAAAAATTACGTTGTTATCAATCCACAGTGGATTATTAATGTTATGGCCTGTATTGTAAGCATTCGAGATAGCCCTGTTAAAAATGGACGTCTATTCCATTCAGACATCAGTACTATATGGATAGATTATGATTCACATTTACATCCTTGGATTTTGAAATTAACTGAAGCATTCGATTTAACATTTCCAGTGCCTGATCAAAATATGAATTTAGTACCATGTCTCTTACCTGAAGAAGAACCTGAGGTATGTGTGTACGATTCTATTTCTTATAGTTTAATTCAAAGGTTAATATCACTTAACTATAATTGAATATTTTTAGTACGCATGGGAGGATGTTAGCAGTGAAACAGAACTACGAGAGATGAAAGTTGTTTATACATTTAATTATTTACCAGGTATGCTCTATCGATCTTACACAAGTCAACGAAGTTCACTCTATTAATAGATTTTCAAAAGAACATTATAGAGGCGATTCAGAAAAAAAGCATAGAACTATAGTTTTCAAACGGTTCTAAGTTTTTTTTAGCTCTATTAAATATATCATGAATCTGTTTGAGCTCTGTATCAATATAGCACGACTAGTCCGTACTCAAGAGAATTAAATATATGTATATACATAATTGTATATCTGTAACCATTATTTTTTTTTCTATAGCTGGTTTATTTAATCGAGCCCAAGTTCGTCTTTTTCAATTTTCTGATAAATCAACAATATGGCGTTATGGTTCATTACTAATAAAAAACAATCATCGAGCAGTTATAATTCGTTCAGATGGTTTGTTTCGAAATTTGATTTGATTTTTATAATTACATAGATATTTTTTTAGACCGTCATATAGTGATCAAAATTCAAGGTGTTCGACCAGATAATGTTCTGTTCTTAATTCATGAAGTATTTGAAGGTCTTGTCAATGAATCATTTTTTGGTGTTACCTATGATATTGCATTTCCATGTCCGGATTGCCTTGATGCAGTAGGATCTTTCATAGTGATAATTCAATAAATATTTTCTTTTCTTTCAGCGTATCAACGAACCTTGGCAATTTTCATCTTCACTTATCAATCGAGCTATTGAACTGAAAGCACCATCAATTCAGTGCCATCGATTTTTTCATGTTGCATCTGTTACTGACTGTAAGATTTCGAAACTCTATTGAATACATTCAGCATTCAGGCGTGTATTTTACTTCAATAGTACAAGCACTGATTCCACCAGATAGTAAAAGTAATTATGATTTACATTTGGAATATTCTGTACGTGATCTCAAATCTTATAAACAAAATATGGCAGTTGATATTGCATATCTTTATCCACCACAACATATTCCAACAAAATCAGAAATCGAAATTAAAGTTGACCCAAGGAAAATAAAAGATGATTTAACAAGTAAAATTTCAAACATAAAAAAAAACGCTTGGTTCTTATTTTTTTTCTCATAAAAATTTAGAACAAGGTTTAACTGTTTGGACACCCGAATCAATGAAAGATTTCGTTATTGAAAATCATTATTTAGTTATTAAAGAAGCACGATTTATTCTATTTGGTATTTCAAATGAATTAGTATATAATCCTGAGAATAAAAAGTTATATGACGCGTTTCAAGTCATCACTAATATTTTACGCAAAACAATTATTCCCGTTTTATTTGGCAATGATATGAAATGGAAAGAGAGTGATCTTGGTGTTGCATTATCAGATAAATTATATATTAATATGCAAAATCCAAAACGATATGACTATAGAATAAAAGAAATCATTGATATGACTGAACAGGAAAACGGCCAAAGTATTAAATCAAATCAATTGCGAGATCAATCAACCGATATTTTTATAAGTTATTGTTGGATGAATTCACATGATGCTGTTAGTAAAGGTATTTAAACGACATAATTACAGATTGTAGGATATCTTATTTTGTTTTTCTTTACTTTATTTCTAGGTACCAAACCAACTGGAACATCGATTGGTTGGGGAGATCCTAGAGCTTTAAAAGTATTTTGTTTTCTGAATTATATTTTTGTTTTTTATTAATTTATAATTAATCTTTTGATAGGATTATCTTGGAGAACGTGGATTACAGGTTTGGATGGATGTAACTCGTCTAGGCAAATCTGGTGTACTTCATGATATTGTTCATGTAAGATATTCTTATTTGTTTCTGCTTATTGTGAGCCTCAGTTGATATTATCTTCTGAAAACAAAATAGAGTGATTTTCAGTTGTACACCTTTTCCGCACAATTCAAACAGGACATATTTCATTTGAAATCTGACTCAAACAATCAAAGACAATGGGCTACATTTCTTGGATTTTGTCTTTATGAATAGACAGGCGCTCGTTGGTATTTTTTCGTTGTGAAAATATTGGAGTCTTTGTACAAGTAGAAATATCCAGGATGATTCATTTTTCGTAGTTTTTATCTGATGAATAAAAGAAGCATTCGTGTTTATGGTTTCTTCAAAGTATAAAATAGTTATTTAAGATCTAGTATAGTAATGATAAATCTAAAAAGAGAAGTGCCTTGGTTTAATGTCAGCGAGCAAGATTGTTCCGTAAACTTTTTAATTGATATATTTTGTATAATCAGAGTAGATAGTAGATATAAAAGATTCAAATATTCAAATATTCTAGCGAGTAATGGGTTGTGTCTACAAATGCCATTTTACTTAAGTTCACATTATTGTTTCGTATTCTTTTTAAAGGGTTTAAAAAATACAAAAGTTGTCATTGCATGTGTATCTGATGAGTATACCCTAAGTGAAGTTTGTCGGAATGAATTTTTATTTGCCAAAAATACTCTGAGACTTCCTGTTGTATTGGGTATATTTGGTATGGGAGACAAATGGCGAACAACAGAAGTTGGCATGTGTAGTCTCACATGTTCACAAGTGAATTTTCAATTTGAAAATCCATCGGCTTTTGAAGATATCTATGATATTATACAAAGCAACTTACCTAAACGACCTACGTCAGCTAAAGGAATTGCATTGAACGCCATCAAAACAACAGCTGCAGAAGAGAAAACAACTGCAGCTTATCAGGTTCGAATTTCGAAAATAGTAATAGCTTATCTATCAATAAGCATAAATATTATTTTTCTCTAGGAATTATTTGAATTAACACAACGTAAATTTCTTCGTGTAACATCCGGTTTTGCTGACACTATGAATGCTCGAGACTATCCACGTTTATTTACCCTGGATTTTGTAAGTGAAAATGAAAAATCTGCTCAAGAACTAGCACGTATTGAATTGGCTACTCAAATGAATGCACAACGACAACAAGAAAATGATGAAGACCGAGATCTCGAAGCGGAACGACAACGAGACGAACAATTGGCTCGTGAACAAAATGAAATTGGAGATGCCGATGGTAATAGTAAAGAAAAAGAAGCTCCCAAAACCAAAATTAAGAAACTATGTATACGCACACTTTGTGAAAACGAAGAAAATTGGCATACAGCTGGAAGTCCATTCGAAATTACTGAGCAAATTGTAATACAGAATAGTGCATTATATTTATCACGAATTATGCTTCTTCTCAAACAAAGTGATTTACCATTAGAAATTCTTACCAGTAAAGAAGGTGAAATCGAATTACAAAAAATTAATGAAGTACGCATATATAGTTTTCTTTTTTAATTCTGCTATGAACTTAAATTTTAATTCTTCTTTTACTTCATTAATAGATTTCTAATTCTACGACTGTCGGAGTCAAAGATTCGTATGTATATTTACGTAGATGCATCATGGATTGTGACTCAGAAGAAAGACATTCAGGTCTCAAACAATGTCTCATGCCATCGGGTAAAGTTTTATGGCTTTGTGAACAACATCAAAAACAACCACGTGTCGTACTTGTTACTGGTTCACTTGGTGGTAGTTATAATCATCCACAAGTTGAAGAAAAGAGCGAAATAGTCAAAGCATTAGTTAAACTTAACGAACGAAGTGATTACATATATATTCATTTCTTTTACAATTTCATTAATTATTTTTTACTTTTAATAGTTGCAAATAATGAACTACCTCCTCCTACATTGAAAGTTTCCAACATTGAAAGTGCTCGTCTACCATCAGTGGATAGAAGATCACACAATAGTCGTCATCGTTCACAACGACTTAGTCAACATGATTTTTCAATGGTCAAATCTCAACGACAAAGTATTTTATTAAAGGATAAGACGATCGATGAGAATGATGATGAAAATTATCAAACAAATTTAAATGAACTCGAAAATGAAAATTCGAATGAAACACAGGCGAATACAATCGCCGAATCGACAGACTGCACAATTATGTGAATGTGATATATATATATGATCATCCATGATTTTTCTTAGTACAATTGCCCAGAAAATATTTCCTTTCTGTATCGTTATGCGAAAATAATTATAAGACAAATCACTAGCTAAAAAAGAAGCATTTCATCATCGATATTGAGTATCTAAAAAATTCTAATTTATTCTCATTTTGTCTCGACGCATTTTTTATCAAGTATTTTAGTTTGATTCATTTTAAAATCTTGTTAATTTAATCTTCACAAAAAGGTGAAAAATAAGAACAGATGTTACCAAACACAAATAACCTATATGAGCTTTGATATTGCTTTAGCATTTTCGACTAGGAGATAAATTACGTTTCTTTTTAGACAATAGTATCCTTTATGAAATAGTATGGCTTTCTTAGGGAACTCGGTGTTTATAATTCCTATTAGTTTTATTCAAAAGAATAATTTAGAAATCTTGGGTGGCTTATAACTTAATAGTAAATAAATCTTTCTTTTTTCTAAAACTATGAATTCCTGCTTGTTTTCTAAATAAAGGTAATTACATTCGCAACTCTACGGTGAGCAAATATCTTTCGAGCAACTGTCTATATTTCCCAATAACAAATTGTTTGAGTTTTCGTGTCTATTATTGATTTTCAGTATTTTTTATTTTGAGTTGTTCAATGCATTTTCCAGAATTTTCAGTTTTTGTTATATGATGTTATGGATATTTTCTTGAAAAAAAATACAAATAAAAATATTCCAATTGAACTCCAGAACGTCATTTGAGAAAGAAGACTGTTGATGCAAATGATTTAATCGTTTTTTGTGATAAAGTTGGTTGTGAACTACTTTGTCCACAATTTGAAATGTATTTAGTCAATGTGGTGTAAGTGAATTTACTCAAGAAAATGAACAGTATATTTCGTTCAATATTTCAGTCAATACAAATACAAGTATTGTATGCGTAAAGTGAATTTATCTATCAGACACGTTTGATTTTTACAATTAGCAAAAAGGGAAACAACTGCAGAATATGCCAAAATGCTTGCAAATTCTAAATGAGTGTAGGATATAGGATTTAAAAGATGAGACACTAAAGAATACTTTATATCGAACAATATATGTATTTATCTATTTATGTAATTATATGCATTGTTTCAATTAAGAATAAAGATGGCTAGATTCGTAAGACGATTTTCGTTGAAACCAATAACAATGCATTTCAATGAACTTGATAAAATCTATTAAAATTGTTACAATCTTATGTATTTTGCCATTCCTAACATTTAAATTAGCAATGCATCCGAAGAACTTTGAGTCTTGAGTCGAATACTGAACGAAATAGTTTTAATTAACTTGGTAGTATACACTTATCTAACAATAGTCTTCAATTTTATAATTTCTAACATATGCGAAGAGCTAAAACAGTTACTTCATCACAAGAGAAAAAAATGTGGAAACTTCGGATTTCATCCGAGAGTTATGTGTACTGCAAAAAGTGCATGCGACATATGAGTCATTCTAGAATGTCTGAACACCAAAATCGCCATGAGAAACTAGGCAATTTGATTTCTGGATGCAGTTTTTGTGCATTTTGAGACGTTTTTCAGGCGATGTTTCGTTAGACAGCTACGATTTAGTTCAAAACTAATATCAGATTCGGAATCAGCGTTAAAAACTGAGTCGATTTATATGTGTTGTGAATAATTCTGAGAAAAAGTTTTCTTTTGAAAAAAATCCCTGTACTCCTCCTCAGGGATGGTCTGGTGAAAAATGATAATTTTTCCAACAACTCAGCAATTTCTTGACGGATCCTTCTCATCTTCGAACTCGACCGAGTTATTCATGAGTTTGAACTGTGTAGAAAATTTCATCACGATCTGACTTTCCTTTCGAAAGTTATCGTGCCTATGGCCGGACGGACACACTGATCAATTCTAGAGTGTACTCACTTTTTGAGTACACAAAAAGAATATATAAATCTAAATTTTGTTAATAATATGTTGAATCTTTCATTTAGTATTTTATACATGTGAAAATCATTGAAAAATAATTATTATAACGTGACCTATTCTCTTATTTTATTAATATTTGTTTATAAAGGACAAAAGTATTACGTTCCTTTTCTCTAGTTCTTTCATACAATTTTTACTAACATATCATTTGGCGGACCGTTCACTGTTTTGATTATGGCGACATGTCGATGTAACAATCGGCGAAGATGGATGAGTAGAGTAGGCGTAAAAGAACGTCAAGGGTTACATGTGTACAAATTTACTTTGATCCCTTTCTTTATATATCTTTTTCGTTCTATTTCTTTCTCGTTTTTCGACCGGGAAATTTCTTGTCGAAATACAGTTCAGTCAATAAATCTATACTTTTATACAAACGATTAATTTCCGCCTTCACAATCGCTGTCGATCGATACAAATGACTTTTTGACACGAAACAATTAAGAGAAGAAGAAAGCGGAGAAAAAGAATAGTGAAAGATTATGATCATTGCATCGATTCGAAAAGACAAAGGCATATTATGATGATCAAAGTCATTTGAACAGTATATACTCTAAGACACCGCTAATGACCAGAGGTGGTGGTAACAAACCAACGATGTTGGGTGAGTAAAATAATAAAATACAGTAGCAAAATTTGAATTGAATAAAACAAATACTCATTTGATTGTATTTAACACAAAAGGTCGTTTGATTTTCGGTGAAAAACGAAAACAACATGCATCACCATCGCGGCATCGATCAGCCACACGGAATGGTGGCGGCGCGGCTGATATGTCAATATATGGTGTTCGGGGTGGAGGTGGCATTTCTCATAAAAATCAAATTAATTTACACGATTGGGCTATTTGGCGAATGCATTTGAATGAACAAATGGGATGTGGATTGTCCGATCGAACTGATTTCAAACACATGCGACAATTTCTTCATTCAAATCCGTTTTATCAACAACATAGTAGAGATCCTTCTAACGGTCGATACAATGGAGTTCGATTACTTTTTTCCATTCCCCATGCTAGAATGAAAGCTGATTTAATGGATGCATCTCACACAGGTGTAGGCGTAGCGGCAGGAGGAGGAATTAACAAAATTACTAATTTGGATACAGAAGACACAACAACAACATATGAACAACATAATGTTGCAGTAAATAGTGATGATCATAGAACAAATAGTGCTAATTCAGTTTCAGCTGGATCACCACCAGTTACTCATAAATCAATGAGTCAGGTACTTCCAAAAGCTTTAATAGGAAATAAAAGCAGTTACCATCCTGTTCATCCATCTATAGTTGCAAATGATGTTCCACGTGCTCGGTAAATTTTGATAGATCATAGGATTTCTTTCGTATTACAATTGTTTATTCTCCTGTCATCTATTTAGCCGTTCAATTCGTGCGCCATTCAAAACAGTTGATCGAGTTCATGCAACATTACAAAAAGCAGTCAAAGATGGTAATGTACTAGAAAAAATCAAAGCATTTGAAATGCAAGCAGCTGCAGCTCATGCTGAATCAGCAGCAAAATTAAGTGGTAATAGTGTTTTTGGTTGTGTTAGCAATAATCGAATGCACTTTATGGCATCACCTATTCATTCAGCAGCACATCGTGCGCTAAGTCCAACTATCACACATTCAATTCAACATTCAATATCACCTATGCCAATACAATACGAACGAACGCCACCACCGCCGCCACAACAACCACAACAACAACAACAACAACATTATATTCGTTCTCATCGAAGTCGTCTTATTCATCCAACACGAGGACATCAGGATGTTAGTGTTGGTCCAATGGGGGGTCGTCAGTCTAGAAAAGGAACACATGTATTGGAGCCTGCTCTTGGAGACATTATTCTGAGACGACGAACACCTTCACAAAAAACTGCCAATGACGAAGACTACTCCATTACAGCCATTAATTCTATGCCACTTCCACTTCCGCAAGGTCCTAGTCATCGTCATCATCATCATCATCATCGAGCCAGTGCATCTCGTTCTCGATATCGAAAAGAAACGCCTCATGATAGACGCACATCTAGTGTCCATGAAAATGTTCCAAAGAAATCTCAACCGAAATTAAAAACAAAACAAAAACAAAAACAAAAAGAAACAAAACCATCAGCATCATCGAAAACAACTACACGTCATCGATGGCTTCCAGGACATAAAGGTACATCAGTTGAAACTGAAAAGATTAAACAAGATGTATCCAATGGCAAATCAAATAAAAATAATAAAACAAAGAAGAAAAATACTGAACAAGAAGAATTCGATTCAAAAGATCAAACAAAATCTTCTTCTGCTAAAAGTAAAAAAGAGTCATCTGATAACAACCGTGTTTATGGTGTACCAAATTCATCAACCGTTAGTGAACAATCAAAATTTGAAACAATATCACCACAGCCACCACCAAGAATTGACGAAGAAAATGAATCTGATCGTGAAGAAGAAAGATTAGAAAATAAAAATCATCATACATCACCAAAACCAGAAGAAAATCTCAGTCAAGATAAAAAATCTGACACGAATATCGAACGGCAATCAAATAAAACAGAACAACATCAAAAACTTTCAAGTGCCGATGGCGAAATCTTAAGTAAAGTTGAAGATGACAATCGGTTAGTATATTAAATGTCACATGTGTTGCTTTTTTGAAAGGTTTCATTTCATTTTAAGGTTTTCTCGTCCTACGGATGATCATGCTCATCGTTCCGAGCTTAACGATGACGATGATGAGTGTAAAAGTGAAGGAGATGTTTTTATCGAAGAATCATCGTTAACAAATTTGAATGTTCCTCCACAACAGCCGCAATCATTAGTTAATGTTATTCGACGTTATTCAAGTCAATGTTCAGATGATAAAATACTATTGGATCGACGTTGGCAATGGTCAAAAGAAAGTGGTGGATTAATTGATAAGGGTCATCCAAAGAAAAAACAACAAAAATCAACAACAAGTCTTACATCTAAAGAAGATCATACTGTTTATCAAACACCAAAATCTGAACAAATTCTAAAATCATTACATAAGAAACATGCATCAAATAAAAAACAATCTATTCTTGCAACAGCAAAAACGACATCAAAAGTAACATCACCACCGCCAAATGAAAGTAATGATGAGCAAAGTAATACGAAACAAATCAGTAAACAAATTCTTCATGCTATTCTAAATTCAATGCCGAACAACCAAGATCAATCTACCGTCAATGAATTCTTTGAAAATGGACCTTATACAAATCCAGAAGACGTCATGACTAACATCGTTAGCACAGCTTAAAGGAACAAAATTACACAGACTGTAAAATATGAAATTTTAAAATATTATTTATTAGAGTTTTACGTGAAATAAAATGTGTAAAAGAAAGAAAAAAAAACGTATTTATCCCACTTAATGTTCAATTTGTACGAGAGCTGGAAATGTTTTCATACGTAAACGTTCAACTTCAGCACGTAAATAAGCAACTTCTTGTGCTTGAGCTTTAGCTAAATCTACAAGACGACGACGTCGTACTACTTGTTGAATACGATCTTGTTGTTCTACTTTTGATTGTTCAACAACTAAAGCAAACAAAGCAAAAAAACGATTTTTATCTCTAGTCTTTTTTCTTATCATTATAGATTCATTTACTTCTTTGATCAATAATATTTTTTCTTTCATATAGATTAACATTTGCATTTTGTAGGGCTTCATCGACAGCGAGTGTTACGTTAGCAATAGATAAATTATCATGTTGTAATTTATGAATTTCATTTTCTTTAATGTGTTTTTGATCTTCAAAGCGCTGTAAAAAAAATGCAACTGGCTAAATAGATTGAAAAGACAGAAGAAATTAACAAACTTGTTTCATTTTTTCAATGGTTGCTTCTAACATTTGTAATTCACGTTGTTTGTGCGATTCGAATGTTGTATCATCTCGACATGCTAAGTATTCTTGAACGTTTCTTGTTACTTTAAGGAATGTTATATCTTGTGCGCGTTGTTTTAAGTCAGTTATTTCAAACGTTAGTTTTTCTTTTTCCCTATTGAAACAAGAAGAAAATTTTAATAGATAGTTACAATTAAACTCCTGTTTACGGATATTTAAATTCATTAAAATTTTCTTAAACTCTCGAACGAAAAAAACTTCGAAAAGTTTTTGTACTGCAGAACCTTTTCTGATAACAAAAATTAAGATCTTTCTCTTGCTCAATTTGTTTGAGCGATGATTACGAAAATTTTAAAACAACTCAATCATTCTCTCATCCCATGATCTACTCGTGAAGCGATTTATGAAGTAAACTATTGAAAACTTCTCAAAAGAAAAACAAACTCAGACATCCACAGCAGTTAGGGTATATTGTGTTTAGATTTGCGATGTCTTTTACCATTTCATCGATTGTAATTCATTGACAACACCCTTGGTTTTTTCCATATGGCGTATTTTTAAATTTGCTGATTCCTAAGGAAAGATCGTTGATAGAGAAAACAGTAAATAAAAATCATGAAAAAAAGAGTATAATTACAATAATGGATTTATTTAAATCTTCAATTTCATGTCGATTCACAAGTTCCACATCCGTATTTCGATATTGATCAGGTGAAAGATCAGCTGGTTGTGCTTCCATTTCAATTTGGCCTTGTTTAAGAACAATTTGTACATATAAATCAAATGTATCATCAATACGAGCATCTCTCGACCTGTAAAAATACGATAATAACAAAATTTAAAACAATCTAAAAAAACAAACGCAGTAAGAAGGTTTTGTATCTGTTCAAATTCCATATTTTTTCTTGTCAATTCAGTTTCACGAATATTTTTTAAATTTTTAATCACAAGTTCTTCCTGTTCTTGAAGTCGTAACTAAAATTAGAAATAAATATCTATATTGTTACTGACAATGTTTGCCTGAATTGAAAGAAACCAATGATGATAAAAAAACCAGCACAATCGCGATACACTATCTAAGAAGCCAATCATTAAGAAAAAAAAGCCGAGTGTCAGCACTATGCTTCAATCAAGCCAGTTCATTTTTTATCCTAGTCCTGGTTTCGATGTTTAGAAGAGCGAGGTTGTTGAATTATATTCAATGTTATCACTCGAAACTGCAAGCCGCGAAAGAAGAAATTTTTAATTTCTGATTTGCTGGAATAATGCATTTGAAAGACTCCGTCCTAGGCATTAGTCATCTTTGAATTCACACTCTGTTTAGTACGAGTTAATAAATAGACTCGTTAATTTTGACTTACGTCTCGTTCAAGTTCGCCACGTCTTTTTCGAAAATCAACAAAACGTTCCCAAATGTTGCGAACAATATTTGGCGGTGCATTCGTAAACGAATCAGCTTCGGCTTGTATTTTATCAAATTCAAGCTCAAGTAAACGCATTTGTCGAGCTGTATATGGATTAAATTCATCGACTGCTTTCGTTTGTTTCAATCTAAATTGACAAACAGAAAAACAACGGATAAGATAATACAAAAGTTTGATTTGTTCTTTACTTAGGTCGTTTTGTTAATAAACGTTTAAGAGAATCTTGTAATGCCGACGGAACATCAGCGAATTCTCGAGGAAATTGCTTATCAAATGTGTCATCAGCTTTCAATCGTCGTTTATCACTATCAATATTATTAATACTATCTTCTAAGGCACGTTTCGAAAGTTCAAGTCCATGAACTTTTCCTTCGAGCGTTTTAGCTCGTTTTTCATATGTTTCTTCTAGTTGTTCGATGAGACGATCTTTAACTAGAGCAAATACCAAACGACTAATTTTTAATTCTTCCTGTAATAGCGACAACGAAAAAAAATTGAATGGATCATCTATAATTAGAACAAGAAATCTACTTGAATAGCCGCTGTTTGTGCTAAAATTCTTCGTCTATGTAATTGAATTAGAATTTGTTCAAAAGCATCACAATTTTCTTGGATTTGTTCATTAATTTTGCTGGCTTCTGTAGTTAAAATCTGTTTTTCAAGCAAAAGTAAAAGTATTAGTTAAAACTGAAATATAGAAACGAACTTTTCGTAGTTTATCTCTTTCTTCTTGTTGTTCTTTAACTTTTTGTAAATATTGTTGATAAACTTGTTTTTCCATTTCTGTCCATTCATCTTCTGGTTTCTCAACAGCAAATGGTGGTTTGGGAATTTCCTAAACAGATAAATAGAAGAATTTGTTTTTCTCATGAAATTTCAAATTGAACCTTTTTTAATTCATCTTCTCGTCGAACTTGTAAAACACCACCCATCATTTCATTAAGACCACGTTCACGCCAATTATCAAGTTTTTCCATTTGACGTCGACGTTCTTCATTTAATCGTTGTTCTTCTAATTGTTTTAATTGTTCCGCTGTATAATATCTTTCCACTTTAACCTTGAAATACGGGGAGAAAAAAAAAATTCTCCAAATTATAATATAGCATGAAAAAGCTAAATGTCCGATAGCAAATTATCTTTCAAATTTAAAATACACACCTCGCTATCTTTGACATCGAATAATAATATTGGCTTTTCTTTTTCTGTTAAATCAGGTTCCCAAACTGGAGTGGTATCATCTAAATCTGCATTGATTTGTTTAATTCGAATGTTTTTTTCACGTATTTTTGCTAATTCTTGTAGTTTACGTTGATAGGTAGTTTCAAATTCTTTATTAAATGCTTCTTTTATTTTATATATTAAATTATTTAATAAAACAATTTGTGTCCATTTTTGTTCAGGAGTATATAATTCAAATTGATTATAAAGTATTGATGTATCAACTTGAAATTCATTGCTAATTATAATTAAAAAAAAGAGAGTTAAATAACTATTGGATGAAAGTTTTTTTCTCTTGTTTTAACTACCTAACCGAACCAATCAAAGCAATTGATTGTGTTTTCTGCTCACGATGTTCCTCTTCATTATCAAGTGTTGATGGATCTTCACGCTATAAAGAAATATCTTTAGTATTGAAATAAAAAAAATTTATTTTCTTTACTGCTGGCGCATCAACGCTTGTCTCGTGTACAGTTGAGCCTTCTGAAAAAATTTGTCGTCGCATTTTTTTTTCCGCAATTTCAATACGACGTCGTTCGATAATTTGACGAATATTTTCTACTTCTTCAAGACTACGTGGTAATAATGGATAATTTTCAACAACAATTGGTGCTGCTTGTTTACGAGTTGGATTTATGATACCCTAAATTCATGAATACATTCGATATTCGGCTTGGCAATGATAGAAAAATACCTCAATACATCGGCCTTTTACAGTCATCGAATCCCAACATTGTTGTTTAATAACTTCTCGTTTCATAAGTCGAACTAGATTTTTTGTTACGGTTTCATCACGTATCTTTATATGAGAAATTTGTATGAGAGAAAAAGTATTAAAATAGCTTACTTTACTAATCATAGCATCTTTTTCTTTACGTTGTCTTTCTTGTTCTTCACTGTCTAAATCGAATTCTCGTCGATCAAGTTGAGCTTTTTCTTCGCGAGTACCATTGATTGCCATTAATTCATGAAGCTATTGAAAAGAAAAAGAAAGCATATTTCTGTAATCCTCACGTAACAAGAGTTGCATATGTTATTCCGCTTGTTCAATTTAAACAGAGAAAGACCGAGTATCATCAAGAAATTTATTAAATTCAATGCCTCCCTAATCCAGGCTATTTTATAATACCTTTACAAGATTGATATCTATCAAGATTTCATTGGATAATGCTTTATAAAAATCTTTTAAGAATAAAAATCAAATCAATGATTCATACTTCTTTTCGAATGCGTTCAAGTTCATTATGAATTCCTATTTTTGATGTTAAATGTGCATCGAGATTTTGTAATGTCGCCTGAACAAAAAGAGAAATTTGTTATTTTAATAAAATGATTATGGTAATATGATTAACCTCGTATTCTTTTAATTGTAACCAAGATGAATCTTCTTTTGGTCCTGATGGTGATACCATACCTACCGCTTGAAATTTTTTTTCATATGCTCTCTTTAAAAGGAACAAAAAACGAAAATTGACTGTAAATTACTTGAGTATAAAGAAATAAATGACATACAAAGCGGTCATTAATACTGTCATATAAAGCTGATGCTGCATTTTCATAAGTAACCAGAGTTGCTAAATTTCTCATTTTATGATTCAGTTCTTCTGGTGCATAACTTAGATTTGGTCCAAATCTTCCAGCATATCTAAATCAATATAATCTTAAGAATATTTTTCTTTTCTCATTTGATTGATTCAAACTGACTTCGTTTCGAAAACTACAATAGAACTATCTTCAGCAACGGAAACAATATATTTCGAATCAACACTCCATGCAGATTTACAACATCCACGCGATATTGAACTATGTGCTGGGAGCGATGATTCGACTGCCTATGAACAAAAGAAAGATATATTAAATTAAACTTAATAAGAGCAAATACCATATCTGAAGCACGAATCATTGAAAGAATTCCATCTCTACTGACACAAATAACCCATGATGGTATTGTTTTATTCTTGTATAAATGACCACCTGCCGAAGGTAAACCAGTAAGTGAATCTTGTGCCTCAACACTAGTTAATTTTCCTGGCTAAATATACGAATAAATAAATATTTGCAAATAATAATAAGATAAAATTAAGAGCAAAAAGCTGTTCTGTTTTTTTCGTTTCTAATTTATCATACATCTCGCTTTGGTTTAAATCGACGATTTTTTGCATCCTGTATAAGAAAACAATCAATTATCGAAATCTGTTCATAGTAATAGATCGTGAAAATGAGCGAAATCATATGAAAAAAAAACAATAATTCACTTGTCGAAGCATATAGCAGCAAAATCAGAAAAGCAAGAAAATATCATTCTCACGCCTCGTCGTCCTCGTCGTTCTGTTTTATTCTGTTTATATGTACAAAATTGACCGTAAACATTTCTCATCATTGTTTGATCTCTTCATTTTCTTACCTTGCCAATTTCATCTGGAATACGACACATTCGTAATGACGCCGCTCCTACTGTAATTAGTTGATTTCTAGCTGTTATTAGAAAATCTTCAATTGCATCATGAAAAGCAAAATTGGTTTTTGTTATAATTTTTGTTGTTGAATCATTAATAACATAATCCACGTACGATTCACTTGCAATAGATGTTTGTGAAGTTCGACTTTCTGAAAACAAAAAAGATGCTAGCGTAATGTTTATGGGATTAATATACTGTATGACACGCAATGTAGCTATTATTTACTGGAAAATAACATGAAAAATCAACTGTTACTCGATTCATTTTGGGACACACACATTCTCATCGTCATTTATTCGGCAACTCTTTTTAGGACTGAAATACGAAAACAATGTATTGATCCTAATGAAAATTTAGTTATATATGTAGTTTTTTTTATTGTATATCAATGACGTCTGTGAAGAGTCGCGGCATCCCCGAGAAACCGTTCGAGAGAGAAAAATACTAATCTCTAATCTATACGCTTCGATATTCCGTTGAGGTCGTTTCTAACAAAAGAAAAAATAATATAATCTTGTCAATTTTTATTACCTCTATATTGTTGCCAATCAAAATCAACAATAAAAAATCTTCCATATTTTTCTGTCTTTGCATTCAATGCGATCACAATTCTTGTTTCATTTGATTTCTCTTGTATATTTCCAATATGTTCATCATCATAATCACGTTGAACATCATCACCATTAATTGTATTTCGTTTTCCAAAATCGTCTAAATCAAGTGCAAATGGTTCACCATCGAGGTCAGTTCGATAGATTATTTGAAATATATTATCGACGTATGTCTCATCAGGTTTTATTTCCATTAAAAACAAACTATTATCCATACCAACTGATACAAGCAGTGTACCATGAGGATTAAATTTAATACAACGTATCTCATTTCCATGAACACGTAGACGATGTATAAGACGAAAACCAGCTTTATTGAGCTCGTAAAAATAGAAAATACCCGTTTTTGAAGTAACAACCATAAATGGTAAAAGAGGACTTGTAACTAAATGATTTATAGTTTGATTTTCAATATATTCACAGAATTTTCTTGAACCATCCTTGATTGACCAAGCTTCTAATGCACCAGTATCTCGAATCGTTACAACTATTTCATTGGTTGGATTAACAGTTGCAATATCAACAATTTTTCCAAGTGCAACTGGAACGATTGACGGTTGCTTCGGTTCCATTGATATTAAATCAAATATGTCGACACCTTGTTTTGAACAAATAAATAAATTATTATAAGCTGGATTGAATGTTACTGTCGCTATATTAGCACTTAAATCCATGACATCACTAACGTTGTTTGCTTCTTGTAATGCACCATCTTGATTTTCGAATGTAACTAAACGTACGATGTCATCTGCGCCAGCACAAAATAGACCATGTTTATGTAAAGAAATCTTTTTAAACATTCCTATTGAACCAGTAGTTTTGAATTTTTCTTCTTCGGCAAAACGTGTTGCTCGAAATGGTTGTTTTTCACGATCAAATTGTAGAAGTACTTGAATGAGAGAATCATCGGCTGTACCAATAAATACATAACCTTTGTCTCCCCAACAAAATGATGTAGCAACAAGCTGAATTTTTTCATCGATATATGTTTGAAAAGCATCTTCATTTTCAGTATCGAATGCTACATGAAAAACAAAATACAGATTATCAATTATTTCAGAAGATGAACGTGCAGAACGTCAACCAAGGAAAAAACATTTATTGATAAGAATTTCTTTCACTCTTTTCAAATCTAGTACTCAATGTATGTCGAATGAACTTTGAACAATTGTTTAGTTTTTTATGAATACGTGCCATTGGCTGTTCTGCGCATGTCAATACGAAGCGATTACATTTTCAAGATAGTTCTAGTGATAATATCCTTAGGATATTATTCTCTAACAATAGCATGGTCTCTTTCGAATTTTGAACTGGGGATTGACATAATAATTGATTAAAATATACTTACCAACAAGTTTAACACTGGTTCCTTTATCTGTTCCAATAGTACTATCAACTAATGTAAATGAAAATCGACTTGGAAAACGTCGAATAACATCAGCAACTAAAATAGATTTTTTTTGGCAATAGAAAAAACAAAAGATAACAATCTATTTTCTCTTTATACCTCGAAGTGGATTGGATTGTTTCGTTTTTGTTTGTTGATATGTTGGTTGATTATGAGCAACTGTTTGATTAAATAGTTCTAATGTTAATTGCCGTTCAAATAAAACATATTTATCATTTCGCCGTTCGCATGTATACAAATTAATTTGATCGCGATAAAGTATACCAATGTCATACCAAGAATTTGGATTAAAACTTATTTCGACTGGTGGTTTTTTTGTTGTTTCACATTGAGCTAGTTTGACTCCAGTACGCCAATTCCATATTGTTAATAAATAATCTGGCGATGTTGACAGTGACAATAATTCTTCGGTTGCTGAAAATTCTAATGCACTATATTCAAGTTCAGCCCCGTCAGTAAATTGTTTTATTTCTTGTAACGATGGATATTGTCGTAAATGAATTATTGGTGGCCTTTGATAGTCAGCAAAAGCAAATAAATGAATATCAGCATTTCCAGCCTAAACGAAACAGGAAAAAAAGTTTACATTTTCAAGAAAAAAAAATCAAAACAACATACAAAAACTCCAACACCGATTCCGTTTGCTTGAACTGTTAAACATGTTTGATTACTAGGATCAACAAAATCATGAAAACGTAAGCCATCATCAATTGCGTAGAATAGTACTGTTTGATCGACAAAAGCAATCGATTGACCATGGTAACCATTAGTCCACCTAAAGAAAATCAGAAAAAAGCAACATTTTACTTTCTTTTAATTATTGAATGAATTCATTCGCAAACCATCGAGAAAGTGTAAGAGGTTTAGCTGATTGTAAACGAGTTGCTCGTACAGCCATGGAATAGAAAACCAATTGATATATTTAGTTTTGTTTGCTAAGAAAGAAGAAAATAATTGTCTGATAGCCATTTTGTGTATTTGCAACTAGGCAACAGCCATTGCCATGTCGCATGAAAACGTTCTGTATCGATCGTTAAAGCAACCAATTACAATAGACGTCAATTTGTCTTTCTGTTTTTTCGAATAGATTTCATTTTCTTGTGAAAGAGAGAATATTATTCAGCTGATACCTTAAATTATGAATCCAAATATGAATCAACAGGAATTTATACCAACTGATTCCTTTGATAATTATCAATCGTTCGGTACTAATTCACAAACAGGACAAGATTCTTCAAATCGTTCTCGTGCGCACAATCAATATCAAGGTATATTTATATCTTTTTTTCGTTCAATTCATAGTGTTGATTTTTATTTTCGATAGGTCCTTATCCGACATCTCATTCTCGAATGCGCCAACGTGGTGGTTAGTTTCATTTTCTTAGTTTTATTTTAATTTAACTTCTTTCATAATTGCTCTGCATAGATTTTTCACAGCGTGGCCGATATGTATATAATTCACGAGGTGGCAATAATCGCCCCTATAATCGAGATAGAAACGTTGATCAACAGCAAGAACAGTCATTTGATAATAATGAATATAAAAAAGCAACTTCTAATCGTAATTTTAATAGTTTTTTTCGTGGAAATATGTTAGACAATCCTTGGGCTAATATGAAACCAACCAAGGTACCATCTAATGGTACAACATTAGTGTTTGACTCAGCGTGTCATTAAAAAAATGTACACATACATACTTTTTTTTCATGTTATTGAAGTTTTTTTTCATAGTTATCTTATTTTCCAGATAATATTAACAAATATTCAACAATCCTAAGATATTCTTGATCAAAATACAATGATCAATGGAACGTTCTCTTTAACGAAAAAGTTAATTTATCGAGAATATTAGTTATTGTTGTTGTTTTGTTTTTGTAAATAAATGCATAAGAAATATGTTCTACTTAGTTTCAATTTTCACATTACATACGAGAAAGAAAAAAACCATATAGATAGCGTAGACAATGAGTGAGTGCTTTTTAAAGACTGTTATATAAATACATGCCTACTTAATGGGATATATAGGGTTTCTTATCTACAATTGTCAAACTCTATTATATAGCTGTGCTGCCATCGGTAGGTTATTGAGAAAATGATCGGATATTATTCTCAGAGCGCAAAATATTGTATAGCGTAATTATTTAATTTATTTTAGATGAATTACAGTAAACAAAACAAAAATATTAATGAATTTCAATAGTCTATTAACTAATTGATTTCAGAAGAATATTTCTTTGCGTATAACTGATTTGATCAACAGAAAAGAAACGAAAGTAATAATAAATAGGAGGTTGAGATTTAAGAAATACTGCATAGTATCAATCATTACAATGGGACTGCTTTTATAATTTGTCAAGTCTTAACCAACTTTGATATATGTTTGCCCAATTAAATTTCTGTTTATTACCAATATTGATGCATAGAAGACGGAAAATGGGTCTTTCTTTTGTTCAAGACAACTACTTTGAGTTAACTGGCATACACAGAAAAAGCGATTTTTTTCTGACGCTTAATAGTTGCCTGTTTTTTCTTCATTGGAGATAAACTACATTGTACGTGCAGCAGCTACTAACTACTTGAAGCAGACCGACAGAAAAACAATTAGATAGAGACAGAGAGAGAGAGAGAGAGAAGGAAAGAAGACAGAGTTTGTGGTTGTCATTCTGTGTCATTTGTGACACCCCAAACATAAAAGGAAGGAGATAGAAAAAGAGAAAAATAGCGATGGTAGTATTTGACGATCATTTGGACACGTATCTATCTGTATGAGAAACTAATCAACATCAATAGCTTTTGCAGGTATGCATTTTTAGATGTTTCAAATTCGTCAATTTTCCTATGCCCTTCTACAGCGTGCCTATTGCTATTCTTTGAATCGTTACCAATCGAGCACAACAAATGATGTTGTCAATAGTTCTTCATCAGACACTGACAACAAACAACTAATCAATTCAACATCGTGGGCTACGTCAGATACAAATGGTTTAGTTAAACAGTTATCAATAAGAATTAAATCTGGTGGGCCTATAACCATAGCTGATTTTATGCGTGAAGCACTATTAAATCCAAAGGATGTGCGTTATTTAGATTTCTTCTCGTATCTATGTTAAAATTAATCAAAAGAGTTGGACTAATTTCAGGGTTATTACACGCGACATGAAGTGTTCGGGAAAAAAGGCGATTTTATCACGGCACCTGAAATTAGTCAGATCTTTGGCGAAGTATGTCTAATATTAATTATTTTATTCTTTGATTCAGCACAAAAGAAAAACTAAGTAATAATTAGTTGTTAGCCATATGGGTCATGTATGAGCATTCATCAAACGGCGACAATGCTATGCAATTAGTGGAATTAGGACCTGGTAGAGGTACACTGATGAAGGATATTATTCGAGTAAGTTTTTTTTTCTTACTTTCAAAGACAAAATTAACAAGCATATAATTTTGCAGGTATTAGAAAAGCGAAAATATTCGGATAAAAATACATTTATTGCTTTGTATGAGGCTAGTGAACTTATGCGAAAACGTCAAGCTGAAACATTACTTGGGCAATCGGTAATTGAAATAAATTTTAAGATATGTCATTAGAATTTTATTCTTTTGTTTTTTACTTTTTTTATAAGGTCGATCCCGTGATTAATACTGATTATCGAATACCGAATAGTAATTATTCACTTAAATGGATAGACGATCTTAAACAATTAAATTCTCATAATACATATTTTATTGCTAATGAACTTTTTGATGCGTATCCCATACATAAATTTCAAGTAAAAAGTTAGAAAACATAAATTAGTTATTTTCTTGTTGTTCTCTTATAATCAAAAGAAAACTCCAAAAGGTTGGAAAGAAGTCATGATTGATTGGAATCCAATAACAAAACAATTGCAATATGTGTTGTCATCAAGACAAACAACGATCGGTCAACTCTATCAAAATGTACGCATTCTTATTAAAAAGAAATAAATCATGTCTTCTATTGATTGGTTTGTGCTCTTTGCTTTTTATTTCTTTTTAAGTTTCTTATCGATATAAAAGATAGACAGCATGTAGAAATCAGTCCACAACGTTCGGTGATGATGCAAAATATATGTGCACATATAAAGACTCATGGTGGTTCGGCTTTGATAGGCGATTATGGTCATTGGGGAGAAAAAGAAGATACATTTCGGGTACATATAGCTATATTTATGATAATTGAAGTCCTATTCTTTTCAATGAATAATATACGCAAATAATTTTTCTATAGGGATTTTGTAAACATGAAGTGGTTGATGCACTTTCAGATCCAGGAAATATTGATATAACAGCAGATGTTGATTTTGAAGAATTAGCCTTAAGTGGTTCGCAAATATCAAGCGGTAAGATATTATTCGATAGGAGTATAGAAACTTAAAACAATATTTAATACAAATTAATTTACTGTAGGCAGCCTGAAGTGATGAACTGTCGACGGTTGTTCGAAGGAATTAATAGTGAAAAAAAAATCTGGGGCAGCGATTACGCTTTTTCTTCGTCATTTGTAGTACACGAGAGCATAATGAAGTGTTCAGTAGCCTTTGTTTTGCCAACTGTTTACAATGTATTGTAAGAAGAAAACACAGCACTTAGTAATACAATGTAACCTAGTAGTTTTGAACAACTGATTACTTTTTCAATTTCCGTTGCCTTTTAAAGCCTCTTTGTTACAAATTTAGCATGTTAAGCTCAATATAGGAAAGGCTTGTGTAAATTAATTACCTAGATTGTGTTTTATGTGCTAAAATGGAAACAAAGCGTTGCAAGACGTGAACGGAAATTGAAAAATGAAGGTTTTGTCTGTTATACCCAATTAGCCTATTGTGTAGAAGAAGTAGGTCATCTGGAAGAAATGAAAAGGTAACTCTGAAAACTTAACTGAGGATTCTGAGAAGAAAAGTATTTTTTTATTAGTTCATTGCACTCTATCCAACTATATATAAGTACAAGAGAACGACGTTCTACTTTCATTTTTCATATCTGCAATTTTATAAGTGAATGAAAAATTAAAAACCAGCATGACAGTAAAATAATCCTCGTCGTAGTCTTTAAATATTAGTGAGATTAAGGTTTGGTTTTAGTTTTGAGTATGTTGGACGTTTGTAGAAGACTATTGTTTAAGAAAAGGTTTTTTTAGGATTGGTTTGCCATGAAAATTGTACTTTAGATGTAATTCTGAGTTCATCCTAGAGTATTAGGATTATTTTCCACTTAATTTATGAATACAAACCCTAATAATTTATTAATTTAAAGTAATCTGAGAGATTCATCATGGTTATGTATGTCGGTGTTATAAGAATTTATTCAAGAGAATAACCTTAGTAATGCATGGCAGCTCGACATCTCTTATACTGGTTGCAATTTACCTAACATAACGTTGTATGATCTCATTAGAATATACATTGTTTTTGTAAATTTTTAGTTCACTTCTATGGACCAATATCGCAGAGAAATTTTCTCTATAATTTAGGTATTGATGTACGAGCTACAGTAAGACATCATTTTGTGTTTTCTTTTTCAATAGTATTTACGAATGAATATTTTATTTTAGATACTCGCTCGTAATAAAACTGCAGAACAACAAAAAGAAATTTTAAGTGCTGTGGAAAAATTAGTCAGTCCTAATTATATGGGCGATCGATTTCTTTATCTATGTGTACAACACGAAAATAATAAAAAAACACCTGTTGGCTTTTCTTCTTCCGATTAGATAGAAGAATTCAGAAAAGAAAAGGTTTACTAAACAGACTAATATTGAGAATTTCACTTTTTAGATGCCTGGATATTTTGTTAACGAAATTCCCTCATGTGTCGACGAATCATTAATTGGTTACGTTCGTACACATAGCCATTTAGAATTACATGGCAGAGCTGTTATTGCCCGATCACAAGTTCCATCAGTAGCTGTTATTAGTGGAAATGGTTCTGGCCATGAACCAGCTATGGTAAATAAAAATATGAAAAAACAATCATGCGAAAGATTTTAGTTTATTTTTAGGCTGGTTATGTTGGACGTGGTCTATTAAGTGCTTGTAAGTGATTACATGTAAATTAATTAGATAAGAAAGTGAACAAAATTTTATTTGCAGGTATATCTGGTTCTATATTTGCATCACCACCATCAGCGGATATCTTTCGTCTCATTGTTGAAATGAAGCGTCGTGGTGCTAAACAAATACTTCTAATTATTCTTAATTATACAGGAGACCGATTGAATTTCGGCTTAGCTATGGAACGCGCTCGGGAATTATCAATTGATGTCGATATGTTAGTTGTAGCAGATGATGCTGCTGTTGACTGCGCTATTGGGTAGATTAATGAATTTAGCCAAATTTACTTTTATATGAAAGTTTTTGTTTTTCGTAGACCTCGCGGCTTAGCAGGAGCATTGTTGGTAATTAAAATTGCTGGTGCATTAGCTGAACAAGGCAAGAATATGATTGAAATTGTTGATATTTGTCAAAGTGTACGAACTCATTTACGTACGATTGGTTTATCAGCGTCAGGCGTTCATCCGCCAGGTCAACAAAAAGCATTGGAAGTACGTGTTTTTAATTCCTCTATTTTTGTTTTGTAATAGAAATACATGTTCTATACAACTATCTAAAACAAAGCGGATCACGCAGTACGAAGATAAAAGTTTCGAGTGTTATACAGATCGTGACAAATGTTGTTTATGTAAGATCTAAGACTCTACAGGAATAACGTGCGATTGTGATAAATGAACTAATACGTTATGACATTGCTGGATGATTAATAAATAAGACAAATGACGAAGAAATATGTTCCAAAATGAATAGAATAAAATAATCGTCATATGACCAGCGACATCGTTTTATATTTTTGCGTATTAGCGTTGCATGAGTCAAACTAGCAGGTTTTTATTTTCTATTTAAAACTAGTTACTCGGTGATGAAATAGAACTTGGTATGGGTATTCATGGTGAAACGGGTACACAAAGATTAAAATTATTATCATCAAAGAATGTAATCGATCTAGCATTTGGTCATCTTTTTCGTGGTACACGCGCACTTGATATCAAACGAGATGATAATGTATTTTTATGTGTGAATAATCTTGGTTGGTGTTGCTTTATTAAAGTTAATTCTTGTTCTGTTTAGCGTAGTTTACTGAATATTTAGGTGGTTGTTCCAATCTTGAATTAGGCGTTATTATGAAAGATGCTATTGAAAATTTAGAACATCGTTCCATACATGTAAAACGTGTTATGAGTGGTGGTTTGATGACATCACTGAATATGAAAGGATTTTCATTAACTGTACTTAAATTAACTGCAGATATGAGTTCGATGGTATTAAATCTAATTGATTTTCCAACAGATGCATTTGCTTGGCCTAAAACCATTAGTCCAACGCAATTGCCAAGTAGTATTCAAACATTACCTGATTCATTAGAATTTAATGATCAATTGAGTGCTGAACTTACTCTCAAGTAAGAAATATTTCTAACGAAGAATCAAATAAAAACAAAATACATGTTCTATCTTTAGTGAATCACATTTACTATTCGAAACATCTGTAGTTCCATCAGTTAATCAAGCACTTCTAGCAGTTATTAAAAGGCTTCACAGTGAAACAGATACACTCAATCGATTAGATGCTGTTTCAGGTGATGGCGATACAGGTACAGCATTTGCTCGAGTAGCTGATGAAATGACGCGAGATCTTACGAATGGAAAATTAATATATGATCGACCTTCATTACTTTTTCGTCGTCTTGGTCTTATTGCTGAAAGTCGAATGGGTGGTACATGTGGAGCAAGTAAAAAGCGCAATTAACCTAGAATTAGAAGAAAACAAAACTGTTTTATTTTAGTTTGCGGTCTTTTCTTTGCTGCTACTGCTAAAAGTTTATCATCAACTCAATCCAATACGTTAATCGAAAATCTCAGTAATGCATTTGAAGCTGGTATACAATCTGTTGAATCATACGCACGTGTACAACCAGGTGACAAAAGTTTATTAGATGCTCTTATTCCAACTATCGATTTTATTAAGTCAAGGTGTGCACAACATGAATTCACATCGCAAGATTGGCAAGAATTAGTGTCAGTTGCTGAACAAGCTGTACAAGAAACTAAAAATCTTGTTGCAAAAGTTGGTCGAGCATCCTATACAAAATCTGTCGAAACACCAGTAGTTGATCCTGGTGCTTATGCTGTTTCTATTATTCTTCAAGCCATTAGTGAAGTGTTTAGTGCCACAACAACTCATTAACAAAATATTAACATACTTGTTAAATAACAAATGTTTTTCTCAATTTCATGAATAGTCTCAGTCTAGTCGCTTTATTGTTTTATTTGTGCAGTTTTTCTTCTTCTTCTTGTTAAATTGCTTGCTTTATTGTTTTTTGTGTACTTTTATTTATTTCATTATTATACTAGTTAGAATTCCAACGAGATTGAATATTGAATCGTTTTTCAAAAGTGCAATTATATAGTAATTCATATTGATGACAAACTTATTGACTTCAATTCAGTTATTTTCTAATATTGAAAATTTTTATGCCGTGACTTATAAATTAGTTTAGATATTTTATTTTTCTGTTTTGCATTATATTAATATATATATATATATATATATATTATGTATGCCTCTTTTATTTTTAATAAAGACGTTTTCTATATATCTGTGTGTATGTGTGTCCTGTTAATGATCAAGATAATAGAAAACCCGATGATAATAATTAAGGCTTTTACTTTTATTCCAGATGTCAGCATTTCAAGATGGTGATCATGCAGTTTTGACATGTCATGATAGAACAAAAATTGTACAAATCCGACAAGGACGGTAAGGCAAACGGCTTTTTATATTTAGTATTTGATTCAGCATTACAAACTCAATAAGATAAATATGATATTGAACAAGGAAATATATCTACGTTTCGACTATCTGTCAATGTAGAATGATTTGTAATAGTAGATTCAACCACATGATACTGTTTCAATAAGTAATACTAGCTGTAATTTTAGACAGAAGGCTATTCTAACACAAATATTTTCAAATTCGATAATATGAGCTCTTCTTACACATCTACTGATTACAAGAGAGGGTACATGATAAAAAATAGTCAGCATGCGATTCTAATGGCAATTCGAGACATACAGAACTGAATGACTCGTTCAAGATTTTAACGACTGAAATCAATACCAGCTTACTCACAGGTTTCTATCTTTCAGAGATTTACGAAAACAACATTCAATAGAGAATAGAATCTATGTATAGAAAAGTTCTGACTGATAAGATTTCTAATGCAAGTTTCTCATAAAAGAAGATTTTCATTAAATATCAATCTGTATTGTGATCAAGTAATACACATAATGAAAAGTAGTCGAACAAATTTAAGTCAATCAACCATTTTGCTTGTTCAAAGTACGAGCAAACTGATGATAATTATCCAAAGAAAATAATATATTTCCTTATGTCATATTAATGTAGACAGGAATAACAAAATAATTAATCAAAATATAAATTCTTTATAAACAACAGTCGTCTCTTATCGCTATAGAGATAAAAATACATTTAGACCTTGTTTCTTCGTTTCAAATTATATATTGTAATTAATATACTTTTATTTCAGTCCAATTTTTATCGATAAAAATAAAATATTTCTTGATCATGTGATCGGACAATGTGACGGCTCGTATTTTGAATTAAAAGGCAAATATTTGTCCGTTGCTGATATGAATCAAGCGAAAGAACTCGCTCAAGCAGGTTGAAAACTTTCTGAAAAGTAAAAGAAAAATAGACTAGTCTTGTATTTTACAGAAGATATATCATCGGATAATGCTGGTCAAGATAATCGAGATTTATGCGATGATGGTACTGGAAATCAAACATTACAGCACGATGAAATCGAACAATTAAAATCTGACGGTGTATCAGGCCAAGAAATAATTTCAAAGCTTGTATCAAAAAGTGCAACATTTGAAAAGAAAACTGCTTTTTCTCAACAAAAATATTTGAATAAAAAAAAGAAAAAGTAAATTGATTTCTTCTTCTTCTCTTTATTATTGAGTCAAATCAAATCACTTTGCTGTTGTTTTTTAAAGATATATTCAAATCTATCGTACATGGAAACCAAGTATTCGTCTCTTATGTCAAGCATATACAAATGATCTTCAAAAAATCATGTATCTACAATTGATCTTCTTTTCTATGTTTTGTTTTTTATTATTATATTGATTTCTATTAAAAGGTATTTAAGAAGAGATACATTAGCTATGCTTCTATCATTATCAAATATAAGTCACGGTTCAAATGTTGGCATTGTTGAATCGTGCCAAGGTCTCGTATTAGCTTCTGCTATTCAACGTTGTGCTGGTGGAAACGGATTCATATTTAATTTAACACCTGCTGGTGAAAATAATTCCACTTCGTAAGTTCGAGAAAGAAAGAAAAAGAAAAATATAACAATTCGAAATAAATATTTTAGTCCATGTTGTGATTTTATGGATTTTCCAGATGAATATAAAGCCAATGTCTATAGCATTCCTATAGAAAATGTTGGTATGTGTATGGCATGAATGAAAATTTTTATGGGATTTCTTTCATTTTGTTTTTGTAGGCGATCTAAATACTATTGAACGAGCTAATCAAGCAAAACCAGTAGAAAAAGAACCAAACGAAAAACATTTACTAGCAATGCAACGAAGACAACGTCGTCTTGATGGTTTACAATTATTTGAAAAAACAAAACTTGATAGGTAAGGTAAATTTCATTAGAATATTTAGTAATTCTTTCTTTTTTTGCTTCAGTTTAATTATTGCAAGTAAATATGATTCATTGTCGATTTTACAACACCTGATTGATTATCTAACATTATCTTCACATTTTGTGATTTATTCTCAATCAAATGAAGTAAAATATTTGGCTGATTCGATATTAAATCTGATATATTTTCATTGAATTTATTTAGACTCTACTTGAATGTTATCAATTTTTGAAAAAACGTGGTGGAACTATTCATGTCGAAATAGCCGACTCATGGTTAAGAGAATATCAGGTTAGAATAGAAAAAAAATGATTTGTTCTTAGGCTCATGTATAATTAGGCTCAGTCAAAACTATTGATATTGCTAAGTTAGAGAAAATTCATCCCGGAAGTCGAATAACTGATAAATTAGTTGTCAAATTAACACGATATATAGTTCACTATCAATACCTTAAAAGTACCGTCAAGCTGTTAGCTTATTACTGCAGTGTTTTATGGTAGTTTTTAAAATCAATGTCATTGCATTTGTTCATCAAAAATATTCCGAAAATAAATTTTCTGATTACAAACTGAAGCTTTGTAGGTAGAGTAGCTTGAAGCAGGATTACATATTGTGTTAGGTTTGTTTTTGTTTTCGATTGGCTCCCATCCAGACGTAGCAACATTAAATTCTACTGTAGTTGTATAGTATGATAGAAACAAGTAAAATATCGGAAAGTTTTACAGAAGTAAAACTATTTGTTTAGATTTTTATTTCTATTACAAATTCTAATTACAAAGTAGAAAAGAAAGTTTTCAAGTATACTTGAGAGGTAACAAAATATTTAATTGAAAAACAATATCGTAAAAAATACAAAATCTTAACAGCAATAATCTAAGGATTTGTATTCCACTAAAAATATTCATTACTCATCAGAATCTATATAAATCACATAACTAATACGATTCAAACGTAATTGAATCCATTGAAGGACTCTCGAGACCGACGTCTCCTGCTTGATATTTGACTTCAGTTCGTTGAGAGTAGTTATTAAACGTTTTCATTCTATTTATAAATATGAACAAGTGCCTAAACACAATCTTTAAGTTGTTTCTGACAGAGTTACTAATTAGAACTCGTTAAATAGAAATATTTTGTCTGTCTGGTTTGCATTGAATTTAAATTGCACAAACCGATGTGCAGTGTGATTCATCAGTGTCAACAAGGCAACTTTTCTGCTGCATTGAATAACACAATTATATGGCTAATTTGGTTTTTGATCGAGTTGAAATGGATGAAAGTATTTGCTTTTATTACATGCCGTTAGTATCGAATGTATTCAAGTAGAATAACTGATTGTATCATAAAATGCATGAATCACTTCATCAGTCGATAGCTTTTGTCCTGAATTCTAAATCAAGAGAAAAAAAAATATGAATATACTGAATTTCTTATTCTGCTTCTTCATGTAACTTCGAATAGAAGCTATTAAGTTTTGGAGTTTTAAAATTTATTTCCTGTCTGCTTACTGAGACTTTGAAAATGACCTATGAGTTCACCATCGGAAATCAAAAACTTTCAACTAGGTGAAAATTATGATGTAGAGATTTGAGAAAATATAATTTTTTCCGGTGGAAATACTTTTTACAGTTCTATTATTTTTGATGATGAAAAAATGATTTCCTCTATTATATTATTATTAAGAAATATGGTAAACTCAAATAGTCTTGATATGCAAAATGCACTCATTCGTCCTTACATATATATTTCAGTATAATTTGCGTAGATATTATCAGAGAAAAATCATTATTCATACATAAATTTATATTTAGATTCTTGACGAACGAACTCATCCATTTATTCGTATGTCAGGTGCAAGTGGATATTTGCTTAGCGGCATGATTGTTCAATCATAAAATCTTGGTGTTATTGTTTCACATTAATAAAATAATAGAAGAACGCGATATGATTAATCATATGAGTGCAAAAGTCTCTTTTTTTGCTTTTAATTCATATGCAAGTCTTATTCTTCTGAACTATCATCAGAAAAAAAATGAAATACACAATAACAATCAACATGATGTCTTGTACAAAAAGGAAAGAAAACAAAAGGCTCAGAAAAAAACACAACGAAAAATCGATGTAGACGATAAGTGTTTTTTGTACATTCAAATATGGAACAGAAAAAAAAAACAGTAATAACAACAAGCAATCTATATACAAATATATAGACGTTATGGGACGGGAGAAATCTCTTCTTATTATTGAGATCAATTCAATGACAGAAATAAAGAACTGACAGATAATAGAGAATTCGTTTTCGTCTCATTCTTTCTCTCTTATGATTTCATGCAAAAGATAAAAAAAAAGAAAAGAAAAGAAATTGAACACAGAAGAAGAAGAAAAATAATCAGACTGTTTCTCAGCCGTATTTTAAAAACGAAAACATAGCGTCTATTATCGTTGAATAACTTTTTTTATTGTTAAACCTAATTTATTTGGTTTATTGGATATAGTTACATTATATGTGCATGGTTGATGATTTATCATTGGCTCGTTACTGTTTGTTTTGTTTAATATATCAGTTGATGTTATAGTTGATGTTGATGCTGACGAAGATGCTGACGATGACGAGGATGATGACGATGATGAAGTTGAAAATATATCAAACGCATTCATATCTGGCTCAATATTTTTGATTGTATTATTTGAAGATATTTCTTCAACAAGACGTGTTGGTGTTTTAATTGGCCTTGTACGTGTACGACGTTGTTCATTTACTGGCATTAATAATGTTCGTAGATGATATTCAATTTGATCACTTGTAATTGTGCTCGTTGCTGGTAATTCTTCATCTGATGAACGTTTCTTTTTCACATTACGGGGTGTTGGCGAACGTGAACGTGATCGTGCTCGCGCACGAAATTTTCCATGTTTATCGCGTTGTCGAGTAACCGTTTTTGTTTTCGATATCACCGGTGTTAAATCATTTTTATCTTGATCATTTGAATTCAATTCGATATTCGTTGATACTGTTGATAATATGGGTGCATGAGATTGTTCTGAATGGCATGATGATGAATGTTGTCGTGAACGTGTCGTTGAATTTGTTTCATCATCATCACTACTTGTATTATGTACCATATTAATATCAACATTTGTTAATGGTGCTGCTGATTCATAACCTGATGAGCATGATGGTAATGTATCATCAAGTTGAATTTTTCCATCATCACATTCATCAGAACTAATAATAAGTAACGATGCATTCATGTCGAATTGATTAGATTCTTGTAGAGGTTGTTCTTCTTCAATAGTAGCAACAACGGGCATAATGTCATCATCATCGTCATCGTCATTATCATTATCATTATCATTATCATCGTCATTATTATTATTATTATTAATTATTGCATTATTTGTACTTGATATAACAGGTTCTTCAGTAACAGGTAATTCTGGCGATTGATAACCATTATCATGTGAGGGAGAGTTTAAATCGTTTTTGGTTACTATTGATAATGAAGGTGAGGATGACTGTTGTGGAGGTGGTATATGACGTGTTGTTGGTACAGTTGTTTTACGCTTTTTAGCACCTAAAATAGAAGATCAGGGCAATTGTTATATTTCTCTAATTAGAGGTTAAATAACGGACGGGGAAGAAAAATTTATTGTATATTTACTTTTCCCAAGTCAAATAACTAATTAGTTCATATCCGTTTTAAGAGTAAAACAATTCTATAAATATGCACTACAATTGAACTCAAAAATTTGCTTAGGAGATATCGAGTTCAATTCAGGAATGAGGAAGTTCTGAAGAATAGCAACGTAAGGAGAACATCGTAAAGTCATATTTTGTTTTCATAATAACGTCCTTATCCTTGGCTTAATTGGTATTCTAAATATTGACTTTGGTTTCAGTTGCTGCATTATAGAGAAAAAATATTTTTGGGTGGAGTCACTTTGGATGATGCGCTTTGACTCTTACAGTAGATATTACAAACAATATTATGCATGGTTCAATCACGAGAAAAATAATTGAAGCAATTCATTGCGATCGTGAAAGACTGCTAAGCAAACAATTTGTAGAATTCTATAGTGTTTTGCGATGCTTTTCTCGTGTGATACAGAAAAATGCGGTCTGCGTTTTGAATCCAACATAAATTTAGTCTAACCAAGCCAAAAATGTTCTAGAACGCTCAGTGCCGGAAGCAAAAAGTTTTTAGGAATATATTAATGAATTGAATTTCCTTGTAAATTTGCAGGAAATAGTTTTCCATTGTATTCTAACTCGTGGCGTATATATTGCTCATATGATGAACTTAAAGTGCAAGAAAAATAATGTACTTTAAACTGAATGGGATTGAACAATGATTTAAGAGCCATTTTACGTTAGTACTTATAGAGGTTAAATAAATACCTGCTAATTGTGATTTGATAGATCCTATTTGTTGTTGTTGTTGTTGTTGGTGTTGTTGTTGTGAATCAATATTTGACGGTGGCAATAAAGTCATACTAATTGTACCACGTTTAAGATCATTTAATAGTTCAATACATCGATCAAGATGACGGTAATCAACATAATAATCATCATTATTAATATTTAGAATTTTTTTCTCTTCGTCATCTAGTTTGACTAATGGTAATAATAGATTTGTTTGACACCATTGAATAAATCTACCATAATTTATATTAAATAAAAATTGTTGAAAGATATGTCGAATAGATATTTTTGAATCATTCATCGGTTGATCAGATGATTTCAAAATGACATTTAATAAACAATTATCATATTTAAGCGTTTTTATTTGAGGTTTTCTCGAAGATAATTTCGTTGCCAACTCTAAATTATTGTTTGGTGGTAATAGGAAAGGATTGACAACAACAGAATTTGAATATGACGAAGATAATGCTGGTATCGATGTTGTTGTTGTTGTTGTTGTTGTTGTCGCCTGTAGTGATGGTTGTTTTATCGGTGATATCATCGATGGTAAACCATAAAATGATGGATGATGAATTAATGGATTGACAACAACATTTGCAGGTGGACATTTATTTGATTTATGAGTTGATGTGTTGGCTGAAATGGATACTTTTGTTGACTGTAGNGGGTGAACTTTATTATTGGTTTGTGCTATACGCATAATTGTATTTATTATTTTATTTCTTTCATATTGTTGATGTTCACTTAGTGTACGAAAATGAATCGGTGGTTGCAGATCTGGTGATTTTACACTGAACGCATCAACCAGTAACGTGTCCGATGTTAAAGATGGCGAATCGATTGAGAAATAAAGAAATAATAAATTTAAATAGTCGAGTTCATATTGTCTTGGCGCTCGTGCACCACGTTTAGCTTGTTGAATAACATGTGGCAATGAATGAAATGCATGGGCAAGTGGAACATAAAAACGATTATTTTGTAAAATATATGGTACAAGTTTATTTTCATGCATGAGTAATGTTCCACCTTTATGTACTAAAACTTCAGCATGATATTTATTAACTTGTGTGCGTGGTTGTTTCGTTGTTAATAGTTTAACATATAAAATTTTCTGTAAACCAATCATAACATGATATAAATTTACTAATAATGTTTTTTCAGGAACTTTTTCATCAAATATATTTATATTTGATATAAGACTATTAAATATATCAAAATCTTGTTGTGTGGCTTTAATTAAAAACTTTTTAAATGCAAATTCACTATCAGAAAAAATATGACATTTAATTAAAATTTCATACGGAACATAAAATTCACGTTGTAATTGTGGTATTGATTGACGTGTTGTGCATTTTTCTATTTATTTAGATAAAAGAAAATGAAAATAAAACAAAATAGGGTGAAATTTTAGTATAATTACCAAGATCACTGTCACGTAATTTTAACTTAACAATATATGGAACAAATACATTATTGATTTGTACCCAACCAGATTCTTTAGTTTCACGAGATAAATTATAATTATCAATTGATTGATGAGAAAGTTTTTGTGATAGAATTGGTTTATCGTGTATAATTTGTTCTTGACGTGGAGCGTTATTTATAGGCACTTGTGGTCTTGGAATAGGTGGACGAGTTTTATCGTTTAGTTTCGATAAATTCTCATTCCACTATAAGTAAAGAAAAAGTAGATTATTTATGAAAAGAGTTTCTTTTCTAACTACTGATTTACCTGATTTGACGGTGTTGATAAAACTGGTACGTTTGCTTTTGGTGGTGCGGAATTAAAATTATATGCATGTGTTGGTGGATTAGAAAATGATGGAAGTAGATCAGCATTTTGTTGTAAAAGATAATGTGATGAATGAGAATGATGTACTTGTGGTGGATACATTTTTCCTGGTGTTGCATGACGAGCTGGATGAAGTTGCGGTTTTAGCGATGCATTACCAGTCATCGTAGGCAATTCAAATGATTGTGCTAAACTATTTGACAATGATGAAGTTGATGGAAATATACGTTGTTTCGGTGGTGCCATATGTAATGACGGTGGTATTGGTGGATGAGGTAATGTACGATTAAAAGACGTAGATGTTACTGAATCTCGTAATTTTCTTAATGCTCCATAAAAATCCAAAAGATCATCGAAACGTATGAGACAATCCGATGGTAAGATAGTTTTAAAATGAAAACTAGCTAAATGCCATTCAACGATTAAACGAAATAGTTTTAATTCATTTTCTGTATATGGAAATGATATTAATGGCGGAAGTGAACGTGCTAGTATAGCATATCGTTGCCATGATTCACTTTGAAATAGAGTATTTTCCACGTACATCTTCGATGTATACCGTTGCAAACAATCATTTTCATTTCTTAAAAAAATAAACGATGTTTTCTTTCAATTAATACTTCAAAACAAGTATCTCAATGTTTTCTTTTGCTATTTTCTTTTTAGTACAAACCTGAATATAACTGGTAAATAACGTCCTTCGATTTCTTCCCATGAAAAATGATTCAGACGACTTGAGTAATCCATATTTGAAGAAGGTGGAATGGTTTTCATTAAAGTGTTACTTGAATTAGTGGTGGTAGTTATATTACTTAATAGTTTAGTCATTTCAATTGGATCAACCATATGATGACGATTTATGCCGGTACCATTATAATGGTGAGCATTAGTAGCAGCAGCCGTAGTGATAACTTCGGATAAATGAAGATTTTTAACCATAGCTCCGTGTTGTTGTAAATGCTGTTGTCGATTTTGATTATTTTCAAGTTTAATTGGAGATGTCATGGTCGATGATGGCGATGATAATAAAAGATCATCTATATTAACGATACATATAAAAATGAGAAAATAATCACCATGACATCAGACTGGCGCTGGTAGAAAGCGCATCTAGGTACTTAATGAATGCTAATATGGGATGCAACGAGAGAAAAAAATCAATAATAAGAGTTCCGTAGAAATCGATTTCATCTATTTTATGATATCTTACTCTCATATCTAAATGATCACAAAATTTAATTGCTAATAAAACTGAAGATGATATCTATATATTGATTGAAATAAAACATCAATCTAACTGTTTTGTCTTATTTGTTTTTCACTATTAAAAAGTAGATTGTTATTGTTTATAACGCTTTCACGTAGTTTATACTACATCCCATTTAATAGAAATAGGATCAACTGAATGTTGCTAAGCGATTGATCAATGGATAGGCTTCTTCGTTTCCGACGTTAATTTCATCTCACCTTTCAAATTTGCCAGAACATGAGCATACACAATTTTTCCTCTTCTTCGTCGTTTCTGTTCACGTCATCATTATCACGAAGAAGGGTCGAGACATGGGGTCGAGCCCCTCTTGTGCATTCTTTCCCTCATCCATTCTCTCAGCGACGATAGTAGTGATGATGGTTGCCCTTTTCAATCGCTCGGTCTCTCTCTCTCGCTCTCTCTCTCCCTCGTTCTGTTCTTATCCAATATGCAAACGAGACACACGCAAACAGCATACTACATACACAGATGCGAACGAAAGAAATCTCGCACTGGTTAAAGGAGAAGCAGCATAGCCGACGTCGGTCTTGTTCGTACCAGTTTATTGCGAGCCGGTTGGTCGTGTCTAAAAAGCTTTCTATATAGCCGGTCAAAGCAATCAGTGTCAGATTTTTTCTTTTCCTCATTGGTTCTCAATAAACGTCATCAACAGTATTCATATAAATACGTACATGTAATACCAAAAAAAAAATGAGGAAAAAACACAGGACGTCTTCGTTAATAATCAAACATCAGAGAAATCTAGAAAATCTGAGGAGTAAATATCTACAAAGATAAAATAGTGAACTGAAAATAAGAATCTATTGATTATATTACGCGAGAGAAAAAGAAAAGAAGCATTCTTTTAATGATGTGTACACATATTTAGATCGATATGTGGAAAATAATTCAGGCAATCGTGCACTTTCCTTTGGATTGCTGTTTAACGAGAGGGTGAATGGTGTTAATAAGTACGTAGGCGTTTGTGTCAATTGAAAATACACCAAACATCTACTACACAAGCAACTTAGCCAATAATTATTGTTTCTTTTATGCAAATGAAACTTTTCAGCCAATTTTCCTACTATGTTTTTCTTAGCGAAAGGAAAATACATGGAAAAGCAATCATTCGACGAATGATTTACAATCAACTTTTTTTTTAATGGAAACCAAAACACAAATATACGTGTCCTACCTTATTTAAAGTAGATTTAATCATTATCGAACTTATTCTTCAATAAAAAAAAAGATAATATGATCAACAACAATAGAACAACAGTTTTTCATAATGCATTCAAGAATATTTTTTTATAACCTAAATTCTGGTGAAACATGTATATAAACGTATACAAAAATACAAAATATGTCACTTGCTTCTTTCCTTCTTTGACGACCCGTCGGCTTCTGCGAGCAAAGCGGACGGGCATTTTGTTCTTTTCATTCGTCGCTTCTCTTTTTCTTTCACCGTCCCATCATCCTTATTGACTGACTACCCTCCCTCTATCTACTGGCCCTCTTCATTCGTCATCACCACCTGACCATGTGAAAACACACATGAAAATGAAATGTAACGATGCTTACCCATTTCATTCTGCTGATAAAAGGGTGTTTTAAGATTTTGTCGTCGTTTTTGACGACGTTGGCCATCAACGGTCATACTTTCATTTGATACTATATCATCAGCCGATGGTTGATGATTATGTTTTATAGTTAGAATAGGTTGTGATCCATTGCCAACTAGTTGATGTGCACGACCGTTGCAATGTGTGCGATCTTCACATCGCCAATAAATAGTTTGATTTTGTATTTTATCTTGCACATAACGATAACCAAGAAATATTAAACAAGGTTTATGTCGTTTTGTCTCAACAACACTGTATTCTTTTAAATGATTGATATCATTATCATCCGCCATTATTTTGATTGTTAGTCAATTGCATTGGAAAAAGAAATTTATTGTGTCTATATAATTTTTGCGGCTTTTTCGCTCTACGTGTCTGAATGAATAACTGATATGAGCTTGTCGGTAATATGTTAATTATTCGACGAAACAAACGCTGCCCCTAGTCGGCCCCGTGGACGCATACATAGAGCGAGAACGACTTCTCTCATTCTCTCTTCGTTTTTCTTCTCTTTTGGCTTCTTCTTTTTCTGATTCTTTTGTGCGTTCGCACTTTTTTTTTTATAATATTGCTGTTTCTATTTATCTAGGTCGTTACTTAGCAACAATTTCGTTATAAACAATTTTCGCGTTGTTATACTACATTTTTTGTCTAAATTATTTGTGCGATTTACTTTTTCTTTCTATCATGTTAAGTCTAAATTTTTTATTCCTGTTTGTCTTTCTTTTTCCTCATACGCACTTCATTCGGTGTCTTCAAAGTTATTTCCATCGGCATCTAATATGAATGCTAATCTGTCTGTCTCTTATTTGCTTTCGATTGTTTGCATGCAATGGACTCTATTACGCATTCTTTTTTTTCCCATTTATTCAAGCTCGTTTTCTTGCCTTTATTATTTGCTATCTTTTTACAAGTTTTTGTTGCACTCTATCTTTTGCTTGAAATTTATGTAGAGAGAAAATAAAAAGGAAAACCATGGAGAAAAATGAATGCAAATGAGAAGCATATCTCGTTGGTACTTTTTTTTTGTAACATTCAACATAGTAATAAAATTAGCTCGGATGTAAAGTATATGGTATAGGCGGTCAGAGTAAAATTGTTTCTCTCGCCCGTCTGCTGGGTGAACCTAGTGGCGAGCATTCATCTTTGTTGCGTTCTGTCGTCTTGTTTCAGTCGTCCAGTAATACTTTTTTTTGTATGTGTGCGGTCAATGAAATTCATGCGACCTGTATATTTGTGGTTGGCTCACGTCCAGTAGTAGGGCAAGAAGAAAAGGGTGAAGAGAAAGAAAGAATAAGCAAGAGAAAAAGATTGATCGTCTCCATACGCATTAATATTAATAATCGAAGTAAAAAACTAAGAAAAGAATTTGAATCCGATCGGATATTCGAAAGCAAATACTTGTGCTCATTGAAAAGCTTTTTTGTTTTAAAAACTTACATAATACTCAAAAACAAACGATTTTATCGAAGAAAGAAGGAGAAAAAAAGAAAAAAGGGTTAGATTTAATTTAGAATAGAAACGAGTAATCATGATTACATCATCATCTTTCACTAAATCATAAATGATTACGCCATTCAAGATAGCCATTTCTTTATCTTATTACACCATAAACTATTTTCCAATTATCAATAATGGATAAAATGCATATTCATGATGTGAATGCGACCGATTTTATTTGGATAATCAATGAAATCTAACACTTGCGAAGAAAATATGATTACTGCACCTCCTAAAAGAAACCAAATCGGCAGACTAACTAATAACATTTTTCTTTCGGCGTATAAAAATTAAGTTGAAAAAAAAGTTAAAGAAACCAAGCATAAGGTTCATTTGACAATTCGTATATAATATTTATTTCTCAATTAAAAATTTATCTTTGCCACTTCAAAGATAAAAAAAGCACCGAATTCAAATGTCAAAATCATCTAAAACAGATGAAGGCTTATAAAATAAAGCGCAAAAATTTGATTCTATTTTCCTAATAATACTGTCATTTGAAATTGTTCACGATCATTGTATCTTTTGATTTCTTTTTACCTTGACATAATCTTGTCTATGTATGTCTGCATTTTTTTAATCATCTAGTTAGATTGGTAAATTTCTCATCCTCCATTGTGCCCATAGTATCCTCCTCATTTAAACCGTTAAGATCAATATCAATACCACAACATAGCATAGCCTTGTACTATGCCCAACCAGACAGTAGCAAGGCCACTATGTCCTTGTAATGTGCTTACAACTTTTGTTCTTTCGAGGCTTATATGAGTATTTGCTCGTTTTTCCTGACAAATCTAATTTGTCAAACAGGAAAAAACCTTCTCACTTTTATTTTCAGGCTCGAAATTTTACTCAAAAGAAATGTTGCCGTTATTACATTTCTCTTGTCTTGTTTCATTGCCAACATTAATTATTATCTTTATAGAGTTGCTTAAATGTTTTTAAATGTACTATATATTCATTTATTTGTGTGTGCGAATTGTAAGGGATTTTTATATTTCTTGGCCCATTAAAGAAGCAATCGTCATATCACATCAATAGGTTCTTTTGCGTATGGATGAAAGAAAAAGAAATTCGATTGATGATTTGTTTATAAGATACCTTTCAAAAAAGAACCTTGAGGAGAGTGGTAAACATTGTGCTTCAATGCTGAAATCCAGCGTGTTTGGTGTTGTGCCGAGCAAGAATGAAACGGACACTTATCAACCAGACGAACATGATTGTCGCCTGCGTAAAAAGATTGCTTTAGGCTTCGCGTTTAATTCATCAAATCGGAGAAAACAAAAGTTGGAGAATACTTGAAAATAAAAAGCCTAAAAAATTTTGACATTTTCCTCAAGCATCAACAATAAATTATGTAAAATAACGCAAAAGAAAAATAGAAAGACGAAATTTTTTGTTATAATGATGTTTAAAAGAGCTGTAAGGATGAATTTCTTATAGTTTCGTTAGACCTTTTGGATGATTTTTTTTGTGATTAAATGTCAACTAAATCGCTTTTTGACTAAATCATTTACACATAGTTTCATAGAAATTTGAATGAGAATTCTGCCTTTTTTACGTTTTACTAAATACAATATTGACTATTAAAAAAAAGATCATGCATCAAATCAACTACGTGGTTTTCATATTGATCGCATGAATATGACTAATGAATTCAATCATTCTAAAATATATATTAGATTAAAGAGAAGATTAATTGAAAGGCCAGTAATCACGATCACTTCTACTTGGAAAGTATTATCACAATACTTATATTTAACAACATAATGTATGCCATATAAAATAGATAATATTTGTCGATTTTGATCTGTTTATATTTAAATATATATGTATGAAATTGTCTTTCTACACTTATTGAGCCAAAAACACTACTTTTCTAAACTGTCGGATGATGATCATTACTATCATCTTTAGCATAGATATGTAATAGACACGTACGATATGGATATAAAATTACGTTCAAAAAATAATAAATCCTATTTTCTTTTTCCGGAAACGGTGCTGTATGGTTAATATAAATGATGCAATAAGAGATTTTTCACTATCATGAATCCATACAATAGAAATCTATAATAATTCAAGTATACATCATAGAGAGTCATGGCCTGACTGAGATTTATGAGAAGACCCATTTTGTATTTGATCGAATTCTATTGTTGCTGAATAGTGACGTGTATCGGGTTTCTTTCGGGTTTGAGTAAACAATCAATAAAATTTTTTCGCTAATATGAAACTCTATTTTGAAATGTGGATTCGATAAAAGCGTCCTCCAGCTTTCAAATGATGTGCCTTGTTTCGAGAAAAATAATCAATCCATGAAATTGAAGACGAAAAATATGCGAAAAAAGTCGGAGTCCGATTTAAACCCGATTCCGATTCTTTTTTGTAATCGTTTTCTGCGTAGAACGACAGGAATAAAAAGCTTTTGAAACCCAAATGCGTCATTCGAAAGCTAAAATAGTGCACTATCGAATTTACACCTAGAGAAAGAGTTTAATCTTGATGTAAAATTTTTATTATTGATTGTTTACTCAAACCCGAAAAGAACCCGATGCAGTTCAGCAATGCTGAATTATCCAATGTACAAAAAGAAAAGTCAAATCGAGTAAATCTATTGTAGATAACATGAGCAGAGTAAAACAAATAGTTATTTTTATTCGCATAGTATAAATACATTTAAATTCGTATTAATGATAATTCTTGGAACGTTATGAAAATCATGGATTTGTCAACAAATATCGCAAGTAAATTTACTTAAACAGTGTATACAAAGAAAACCGATTGGGCACTCATGAAATGAACCATTCATATCTTTCACAGTTAATCTCGATTAACTAGACGAAAAACATCGATGCACAGAAAATTATAAAGTGAATACTTATGTTTCATATGTAACTATTGTCAATTAGAAGCAATCGGACAGGAATAGTGAACATAATTCTACTATTTAAAACTGAATTCCCTAGAGTATATATAACAACCATAAGTTATATTAGAAATGAATGAAAAACTAGTAGCTAATATGAACTAAATATTTATTCAAATTTTCTAGTTTTCTTTTGTTGCTTCAGGTCATTAGCGACATTTTACACAATGGGATATTTTTAGGATTGCTCTATTATATTAACATTAATCAAGTAGGGTTGTTCGACGTTATCTTAGCTACTTTTAGTATGTCTTCAAGGCATGTCTTCTGACATAAGATTACATAATAGAAAAGAATCTCATTAAAGTCAAGGTGAACTTCATATAGATATTTTATGATTGGCTGGTGACTATTTTGTTCTAGAGATTCTTTCAAAATAGTAACCATTTTCATCACGTTTCTTTCATGTAAGATTTAATCATTAGAATTAATATTTATATATGGTGTTCATATTGTTATATTATAATCTTAAACAAGACTTCTCTAGAAGAAGTCTTTTCTTTCAAATGCAACTTCGCTAAAAGTTATATTTGTTACGCTAAGAAGAATTCAAACTACAATAAATTTCTATTTGCAACAAAACTGTACATTCAGTTAAACATCAACAAATAGTTTTGGTGAGAAAATTCCTACTAATATTCAAGAAAAAACACAAGATCTATCAAAATAATTAATCTTTGTAGACCACAATAGTAAAAAAAATGGAAAATTTTTCTGATGATATCACATTGATAAAAATGACTCGCTTGATATTTATGTAAATATACGATTGAGTAGTTTTTTTCATCGCTTATAATTTGTTTTCTTGTGATACAAAAAAAAGTAATGGAAAACATTATTTAGTCATAGAATAAACATTTCTATTATCTATCCAGGGTATCTTTTTCTTACCAATAACAAAGAGATATGTATATTTCTAGCACTTGTAATGCTTTACAGCTCCCTCTGATATAAATGACATATATAGGAAGTCATTTATTTTTCTTAATTTGTTGACATGAAGATCCTTAGAGTTAAAGAACAATCCTGGAAGGGAACGATTCGAATTACGTTTTATTCTCTTCAATAAATAAGAACCAATTGTAGATGACTGAAATCTAATTCAACATCTGTAAGAAGATTGCTTAGAACTCTAAAAATTTGTTTGAATTTAATTTTCTCAGTATAATATTTCCTCCATGCATATCAATACTGAAAAATGATTGTTCGAAACCAAAATTGAACTTTCTGTTAATGCTTTTAATTACTAGGCAAAATCAATGAAACGTCTGACACAACAAAATAATTTTAGGGCAATTACATTTCGTCTGTATGCCATGTGTCTGACATTTATCGATTCTCATTGATATCCATATGTTGCATTCAAAAACAGGCGGAATCTGTGATTTTTTAACGATTGTAGTAATATTATTCTCTTTAATCGTACTGGACAATACGTAGTTGATATCATAAGAAAAATTAATGTGATTTAGTTTTTGTTTTTGAATTACAGAAGTAAATTTAAATTAAATAGCTATTATAATCGGTCAACACAACCTTGTTCAACGTATACTAATAGATGAATATATTATTCTCTATATAATAATCAGCCAATTAAAGTCTTTAATATTCTAATAATAATTGAAATTGATTGCTTAAAAATAATATCAAAGAATGCCGCAGTTTGTCAAGATTTCTATAGTTAATAACTGGTTCGAGAAGTCTTGCTGATTTCTGCATGACGAAAAATATTTCTATATGCAATTAACTGAACGTAATTATGCTTATTTACTAGATTGCTGTTATTATTTAAGCGCAGCATGAAAGTAAATGCATACTTATTCTTCTTTAAAGTTTTATGTTTCATGCATTTCAAGAAAACCTATTTACTTAGTTACGAAAAAATTGATTAGAATCAAAACATTCGCACAGGCAACTAATTTTCACACATTAACAATGATTAACGGATTGGTAACTATCAGATGGAGACAGAAAGCGATTTATAATAGACATTTGATAGATAGATAAAACATTTCGACATAATATTAGTAATGATTTATGTCTCTCATATTTGTTCAACTGTTTAGTTGGCATCGAGTGTTTTATTACCAATATTATATCCGTGTATCTTCGAAATGAAATGTAAATTTATAATGTCATAAATGGTTGAGAATGCAAAGTAGGTAAATGCATGTAACAATTACACGTGACTTAACAATGGATGAATTAAAAATTTCGGTCAAAAAATATATTTATATATGGAACAGTCTTTACTCGGTATTGATGAAAGTATTCGTTCAGTCGAACTGAGGGTATAAGTGATATGTCGTAGACAATCTTTTATTCAGTGGTGATTAGAAAGCATAATGAATAAGTATTTGTTTTGTAATGTGCACTCAATGAACATTGTTTCATTCATTCGAATAGCAGGCATACATTTTAATAAGCATGCTTTGTATAATTCTTTTTAACTACAGGCAATCGAAATTAGTTATGTAGACCTCCTGTTGGGCATAGAAATAAGTAATATATTATCTGCAGGCATTTCCAATAAATAGCTATTGCTCAATCATAGTATTCGCTCAAGCATATGCAATAAAGTAGGTACAATAGTACATGGATATCCTATTCAAGTGTTGAAAACTTTAATTTTTATTCTAAGAAAATTATCAAGACATGACCTTTCGATAACAGCTGTAACACAGTCGTCACTTATTAAATTGAATGTCGATCATAGTGACTAATTATAATTAAAAATGGAAGAAAACACTGCTCTTGTCATAAATATATGTCAATTTTCGGATTTTGTACTATTTGCATAATTTTGCAATTATTATATATCTTCAAGTATACTTTCCTTAAATTCAAGTATCTCCAGATAATTGAATTTGAGGTACACTTCTAGAACGTTGCTAATTGTTGTACTATGGGTATTAGTCTGATTAATAAATAATTGAATCAGATCACGATGACCTGTACGTACGTGACAAGGCAATAACAACTACTATGACATGTCCCTGCTTTCACAATAATCGATGCTAAGTCGATACTATTATTTCCACTCTAGAGAATCCGATTACTGAAATAACTAACAATCTCATACAAGATAATTCAGCTATTGAAAGAGTTTATCAAATGTATACAAAAAGTCAGTATATAAAACTGAAACAAGTATATGGTAATTGAGGACTTACGGAACTCGCTCTAGTCAACAAATATACTAAGATAGGTTAACAAAGGAATATTTTCGAATAGAATTATCTAATCAATTTGTGTTAACTTTCTGCACGGTTAAGTAATCTGTTTAATGCATTCAGAGAGTACTCTCAAAACTAATTCAGTTCTATGAGATAATTGTTTCCATTACTGACAAAAAATGATTATCCTCAACGGATGACAGTAATTTATTTTTCCAAATTGTTAACTCTCCTGCACTGTTTATTTCTCGCTAATAAATGCTCCAGAAATCTATGGAATGTTAAATATACAATAGTAGCGAAAACTTTTACAAAACCATATACACTAATCTATATTCTTCTGCAATATCAATATAGTAAATAAAATAATTAATAATAAATAAATGTTCTTTTTCATTGATATTGAATTCGATCCTAAAGCTTTTCCAGTTTGATTTATGGTTGCATTTTCTGTGATTGTGAAATTTCTATTGTCCGTAATATTTTCTGACCATTGTATATTAACGATTGTGGCTATTGTTGATGTTAATTTTGATTTATTCTTTTTTTTCTTCTCACTTATTTTTAATTTTGCTTCACATGTTCCTTCGTATATGGCACGTTCGGCATCTGCCCAATTACAAGAAATCGATTTTGTTTGTTGTTGTATATTTAAACAGGCATCATTTTGACAATTGGAAAACCAACTTGTTAATGTTGATATGTAATATCGATCTTGTCCTTGTTGATTACATGTTAAATCATTATATTTATTTAGAAGCTTTTGAAATTGCATTAATGTACAATTGCATTTTAAATTAATATTATTGTTAATATCAATTAGATCTCTTTTTTCGGTCGCATTTGTTAAACGACATAATAGTTCAGTGAATGTATCCAATGAGAGAATATTATTTGAACGAAACGTTAATTTTTCTAATGAAAAAATATTCAAAAAACAAAACGCACGTAATGATGTATTGTTTAAATTAGGATTGTAATCGAAATCAATAAGACGTATTGCAGGAAGATTCGATGCAAAATAATCGCTGATATAATTAATTTGATTTGATGAAAAATTTAAAACTTCTAATGAACGACTTAATAGTTTAGGTACATGTTGTAATGAATTGTGTGCCAAATTCAAAATTTTTATTCTTGTAACTGAACGAAGAAAATTATTATCAACTAAACGTATCATATTATGATTCAGACGAAGTTCAATGAGGTTATATAAACCATCAAATAAATGATAGCATATAGTTGTTAAATTATTATAACTTAAATCAAGAATTTCTAATTGATGATGTCTACGTCCAACAATCGTTTCATTATATTCATCAGTTGTATTTTGAATTAATTTTAATAACGTATAAATACTTGTATCATTTAACTGACATGCTACAAGATGTAATTCTTTCAATGCAGATAAATTAAGAACAATTTGACCAATGTCCAAATATTGAAATGGATTATAAGATGCATCAAATATTTCTAACAAAAATTTTTAAAAAAGACAGCTTTTATAATTAACAAAGAAAAAACAACCAAACAAACAGACATACACACCTAAACTAGCACCTGGCGATATCAAAGTTGTAGGATGAAGGTCTTTCAGCTGATTGTTATTAATATATAGTTGTTTTAAATTTTTTATTTGATCAAATGCTGTTGTCTCAATTCGACGAAGATAGTTTGCATTTAAATATATCTTTTCAACATAAATATCAGCAAATACATAATTATCAACAGATGTTATATAATTAAAGGAGAAATCGAGCGCATTCCAACGCATGTTATTTGGTAATTTAGGTAACGAATGGAGTTCACTTTTAAGACAACGTAATTGAGATTCATAACCTGAATGATAGCATTGACAACGAGCAGGCAATATTAAATGTTTACAATCAGAAAATACATAAGGAGATATAACTTCTTGACTTATCGTTAAATGTAAAATAAATACAAACCAAAAGAACATCATAGTTGTTATATCTGAAAAAAATTAGCTATAGAGAAAAAAAGCAATCAATAAATGGTCTATAACTGAAATCATTTATCATTGAGTATTTTCGTTGAACATTCTGTTACAGTATCATTTATTATAATTTTCAGTCAACGATAGTCGTAAAGAATAAGCGCTGATCATTTTCATTCATTCTGTCGGCTGACAATATTCAATTGAAATGAATGCAGCTCTCTCGAGAATAGATGCTTTTAGGATTGATAAATTTTTGTTTTGTATTGATTGGTAAACATGAGATGTACATTACATTTCGAGAGACATGGTACTTCAATCGATTTACATTTAATAAAATGCATTGAAGAAGAAAAGAAAGTAGAACCTATTTGATCAGTGAATAATAAAGAAACGATAGTAAACATTTTATGAAGAACCTATAAATGCATAGTAAACCATAATTAAATAGACTTGACTAATCATGCGTCGAATATGTTTTATTACCATTAGATATTTTACATAGATCGTGTCACCTACCTGTGTCTAACTGTTAAAATGTCAACACTGCTATTGGACAACAAACACGTTGAAAGATGAACATGACAAATGTTAGACTGCCGCACACGTCAATTCTACTTGTAACATGTAATGTGTCAATCAATTTCATTAACACTCTTGGGAAAATTTTTCTGACCTTGATTTACAAGCTGCCACTAGTAGTTATAGTCTCGTGTATCTTCATACTTGTCTCTTTCCTTCTCTGTCAATAGTATCTGTAATATAGATGTACAAGAAAGATCAGATATACACGACAATGCATATTTGATGAAAGACGACGGATAGATAGAAGAACTTTTTGTCTATTATAGTATAGTATAGTATGCATATGGAATAGTAGAGAAAAAACATATCTATCATCAAGTCTTTCGCGTGTGCTATCCATTAAGATGATGATAGAATACTAAAATGACGTATATAGGCCATACATATAAGTGTGCCTAAGGCATTTTTATCAATGAGAAGAGAAAGGTGCCGATGTGTTGATTTTTTTTTTCAAGAGTATCGTACACAATGGCGATGATTGATGAGACTAATTGAAAGAATCCGAGCTAATTTCCGGTGTTCTGCTTTTTCTCTTCTTCATATGATTCACTAACCTCGTCCTATATGTGCCATTGATGATCTATTGCTTCCTTTGCAACTAGTCACCCAAATTATTATTTTCAGTCTGACGTATTATGAATCATAGAGATGTGCATATGACGCACACATATATTGACATATTTAACGCTATTAGCTAGTTATTCACTTCGATATGAAATGAAAAGTTCAGTACATATTGAATTATATAAGATTATAATTGATAGCAAACTTTCTATACCACTAACTGTTTTTGTTGATATAGACATCATAATTTTTGTCAGATGTGTTATCTTCTTTGATACTTATCAACAGAGAAAAAAAACTATCAACATACAATAATATATGATGAGCACTTCTTATTTATGATGCGTAATGTTTCCGTTCTTTTTTTTTTATTTGAGATACTTACATAGCAAATAAATGTATTATTCTAATGAAGACATTATATTGTTCATTTATATTCATGATATTCAAATGTATATGATATATGTATAATATAAGGGATGGCTGTCTGTTTTTCGGCAGATAGTGACATCTACTATATTATTTGATAGTCGAAAAAGAAATTATTAAAACACGGACATATCTTTATTCAAATTTGTTTTTTCCTTCTAAATTTTTATATTTATATAAAATTTTTATATAAAAATAGACTTGAACAATGAATCATAATAAAGCATCATGTGAAAGATCAAACTAATATCGTAATGGTACTTGTACAGTTCTCACTTTTTTTGCTCTGTTGTTTTTGTTTTCTTTTTCTATCACATACATACGCATATAAGTACAAAAAAAAGTCACGCACATACCTTGTTTCTTTTTATGTTAGATAAGATCTAAGCTTTAAATGGCTGCTTTACGAAAGAAACTTGTTATTGTTGGTGATGGAGCTTGCGGTAAGTTACATCATAGAATTAACTCTGTTCTTTAACTACGATTGTTTTTTCTTTTATTGTATTTAGGTAAAACCTGCTTGCTAATTGTGTTTAGTAAAGATCAATTCCCTGAAGTTTATGTTCCAACTGTATTTGAAAATTATGTTTCTGATATTGAAGTCGATGGTAAACAAGTTGAATTAGCATTGTGGGATACAGCTGGACAAGAAGATTATGATCGCCTACGTCCATTATCTTATCCGGATACAGATGTTATACTCATGTGCTTTGCTATTGATAGCCCAGACAGTCTTGAGAACATTCCTGAAGTAAAATAATGTTCAATATTTTATTTTTAATGATAAAAATTTTGTGATTTGTAGAAATGGACTCCAGAAGTAAAACATTTCTGTCCCAATGTTCCCATCGTACTTGTTGGAAATAAAAAAGATTTACGTAACGATGAAGCAACAAAAAAAGAATTAATGAAAATGAAACAAGAACCTGTACGACATGAAGAAGGACGTAATATGGCTGAAAAAATTGGCGCAGTAGGTTACCTTGAATGCTCAGCTAAAACGAAAGACGGTAAAGAAAAATATAAATCGAAAAATGATTTTTTGTTTACGAAATTATTTCTTCTATAGGCGTACGTGAAGTATTTGAACATGCAGCACGAGCTGCATTAGCTCGAAAGAAGAAACGAAAAGGTGGCTGTATTATGATCTAAGACAAAAAACATACTCTTATTTCGTGTGTGTGAAATTACTAGTCGAAATATTTAAAAGAAACAATAAATATATGCAAATATTCTATATCTTACAACATCTTGTTACCTAGTCGTGTGCGTGTGTTTCTAAGAACAAACTATAAAATAAACATAATATTGGATTTTTTTTTTCTACTTATTATTCTACTATTACTCATCCCCCCTTTTCCCCTCATTCTCTTATTGTATATTTCATTATTATTATTTCTTTTTTTTTCAATACTCTGTATTGCTATTACTACTGTTTCCTCTCGGTCAAAAGTTGAATGAGTGTACGTTTTTTGTATATTACGTTGACCCCTTCATCTTCTTTTCGTTTTTTAAAGCAAAAAAATAAAACAAAACACACACATATTTGAATTGAGAGAAGTATTCGAACTCTTCCTTTTTTCATCTTGTTTAGTAGTAAAACGAGAATCAAGTTTTTATTTGTCATTTGTTGAATAAGTTCATCGATTTAGTAAATCTTTGCTGCACGACGAGCAGCAACATTTGAATCGCGTGCTGCGCGTGCTACTGAAATTTTAATTGATTTTTTCATGACTTCAGTCAGCTGTTCTAAACTTAGTTGATCATACAATCGTGATGATTCAGTTTGATCGAATGCATGAAGACTATCTAATTTGGATGAATATTGTGATTGAATTGTATCCAAAATAGTTGATGATTTCGTCGTTTTTTTTCCATCAAATTGTTTACCGGGAATATAAATACTTTTTTCCCATTCCAGTGATGTGTTTATATTGTGAACAAGAAGACTTGGAGAATCAGATAATGATGTATCACTTGCATCACTACATTCAGACTCACTAATGGACGCTGCACTGTTTCGGCGATTAACTAAATGAATTTTACCATGTTGTTTGTTTAGAAAAAAAAACAAGTATTTGTGATTATGCTTATAAATTAGTTTATACAGAAAAAAAAACGATGAAGTAATCATATACACTTCGAAGAGGTTGACTACTGTCAATAATTTTATTGTCTTGCTGAACACTTGACAGTGATCTTTATCTCTAACTATTCTCGTATTGCATAATAAGAATAGAAATATCTCGTTTGATACGTATCAACGTCCAATTTGCCATATATATATATATATATGATATTATATCATCTTATGTCATTATTCATTGTATTTGGGAAAATTTTTCTAATAATAGTTTATCATTTAAGTACTATGCTCGTAAGTCATAATTTACTTCTAAAAAATTTTCTCGAAATGATTGATCATCCGTTGGGATTTCATAGTGAGCGTATAGACTGAAATTTAAAGCTAGTAATTAAATACCCCTAACACACATTGTCTTGCTGAATTAGCGATTTTTTACCATTGGATAGAATACTGACAAAAAAAATTTAACCTACCAGTGTTTGGCCTAAAGTTGCATCGATGGTGTTTATATTATGACACTAGTATTCTACATTCACAGATTTATTCAGTACACTAAACTTTGTTCATACAATTGTGAACTCAAGTATTTATTTTGACGAATTTAATTTCGACATACACAGTTCCTTTTTTTCTAAAAATATAATTCGAAGAATAAGAAATTACTTCAGGCAGAGCACTCCTCATTTTTTTTAAAATTCATCAGACTTTATTTTTTTGCCATTGATAAGTTACAATCGCATGTTTTACTATTTAGACAATAGAACACAACGAAACGAAAAATTCTTCGATTAACTTCTTTCTAACCTACTTATAAATCATAACAAAACAAAAAGAGAGACATATATCGATTCTATACGAAAGTGCATGAATTTTTACATAACGTTTCCAGTTCAGCTTTCATTGGCATAACATATCAAATTTCATTAACGCAGACTATTGCCAAATGCGACATCGCTCAATGAATATTTACTAAATGGTCTTTCAAGTGTATTTTAGCATTAAAATATGCCACGAATAAAATAAAAGCGCTGCTTATTTTCAATTCCTTAAATAATAAAAAGGACTCGTAAAAGTTTACTTACATCTGTTAAGTCTTTTGAAAAATTTTCTTTGGTCATTTTCGTGTTGCATTTGATGTAATTGCAATTTAGTAATATGTTGATCACAAGTTATCCGGGACACTGCTGTATTTTTTTCAGAGGTTATTTGTCTAATTTTATCATTTAGTCGCGTTAATTCATGTCGATTTTTATATCGGGCACGCGTTTGAGAATCTAATATTTTCAATGGTCGCGACGGTGTTACACGAGAACGGCTGTTGCCCATTTTGTCGTTTACTTGTTAGAAAAAAATTGAATGAATGCGTTTTTCAGAAGAATTAGAAAAGGCGTGTCAATGGCAAACAAACATTTACAAAAACATGTATGCTAAAATAACTTTAGTATACTTCAAGATCAATACTTTCATTTTATCTCAAACAATAATGTGTTTTTCTTTTAAAGAAAGAAATCCTTCCCGATTTACATACAAACGTAATAGCTTTTTGGCTGCTCAGAATGCAAAAATCCTAGTAGTTATTAAAACAAACATGACAACAGACTTCTTTTTTCCTTTTTTTTCCAACGATGTCAACAATGACTGTATTATTATTCTTCGCAATCGTTAAAGTTGATTGATTGGTTTCAAGTTGAAAATATTCAAAAAATTTTTAATTAAATAATTATTCACATTTCTTTGGTTTGATAAAAGTAGATTTAGATTTAACATTATGTTCAACATGTTACCAATTTCAACAAATGAAATTATAAATAAAAACAAAAGAAAAGTTAATTGCTGATCATTCTTGAACATTTAACGTAATGTTTTTGTTAAACAATGGATTCTGTTTAGTTATTTGAGACTCAATGTTATGCGCCTATTATTAAAAGTTATGTGAGATAAGATCAACGAATCTTTAGTAAGAATATGAGAAATCGTCCAATGCTGAAAATAAACTCGTAGAGTATAGAATTTAAAATATTCCAGGTACGAATAATTTCAAGGAGATACAAATCACGAGAAAAAAATCCGTAAGTCAGCATTCTAATGGCCTGTAAGCAGATTGCAGGATAAGAACAGACTAGATTTGTACTTTGGCACGGTTGATTACATAGCGATCCCATCTAACTACAAAATTACATATTTTTGTGTTGAAAATTCTAGTATGAGAATGATTTTAAAAGCTGTTAGCACAATTCCTGTGGGATTTAAATATTTAGAACGATTTAGTGTCTGTAACTAATAACAGGGAGGCTGTTGTGTACCATATATTTCCGAGAACATGTTTGTATCATCATTTTACTTTATCTTTCAGAAATTTATAACGAAAGTGTTTCATAGACTACAGTAATACGCCGTCGATATATGATGATCTTTTAGCTAGTTTCGTTCTTGGTCTAAGAGGTCAAAAGCTATACTTCTATACTGTATTATCTATTTAATTTACGTACATCATTTTGCAAAAAATGTCCTGGCAGTTCTTTGCAAACTTTTCTCATTTTATATGAAATATATTCAATTTATGTTAATACGAATACGGCAAAAAATTGATTCTTTCGTGTGCGCCAAATGTATATCTAATTTAAGCACAATCATTCACAGGCTCTTTCTTTTGTATTTTCGATGTTGCAGCTACTAGTCGTTATCGGTAAGTAGTTCGTAATTCTTTTCTCTCGTTTAGTATTTTCATTTTTTTTCAAACGGTATGAGTTTAAAGCTTGATAGTAAAAGACGTATTTGATTAAAAATATACAATGTATTCATTTGAAATCATAGATCATATATATTAGTGATGTCTATTTGTTATTCAAAACTAGCACGATAACTACAACACACATACGACATAATGAATAATGTAGTTCTATTAAAATATATATCTTATGTTTTTCAGGGAAAACAAAGACAGCAGAATAAAAATGAGAGTCCTCACACTTTTAATCTGTTGTCTATTTTTAGTTTAGATAACATTCAAAAAAGTATTGATTATAAGCTGGACCGTCGAGTGCACTTTAAGCATATATGGATTCCTCTCAAGTTTTAAAAGAAAGAAAAACAAAAGTGAATAATTATGTTATTATAAGTTAGCTTTATTCAAGATTCATATTTTACATACACTTGAATGTTACTATTGTAATGATGAGCAAGGTTACTATAGTCCTCAATCATTTCCATCAAAATCTATGTGCAAAACTAATGAACAACACTGAGAACAAATAGAAAATATATCTATTGGTTCTAGTAATAATCCATTAATGGAACCAATCATTAGTTGCTTCGTGTGTAAGAAAATTCTTTTGAATTCGTATTTATTTTACTTTCTCAATAATATAAATATTTTTCATCATAGACAATAACTTATTACAACAATAATTATAAATATCAAAATATGTATCGAATTTCATTAAAAAGTTCCGGGAATGCTTCAATAAGACTATCGGTTATCAATAAACCCTAATTGCCCGAGCTGTCAAAGGACATATTGGTGTTATAAATATCGATGTAATCCAGCACGAACGATTTTGACGGATTCTAATCCTAATACGATTATTTTATTTTATTCTATATTTTTACAATACCAGTTAGTCATTGCTCCCTGAATAAAATTTGTCAACTAGTAGTTCTTTTCTCCTTGTTTTGTTACATATTAACTAATAGCAGCAACATTTAATGAAGGTAGATTATTTCGATGAAGAAGAAACACCTTGAAACTTTTTTTTTAATCCATGAAATGAGAATGTTTTATTAAAAACTATTCTTCAGCTAAACTTGTTATACATAAAATATGATCTATCAAAATACTGTTTCTAAGCAAAATAAAAGAATATTTTTCTGCTTCTTCGTTAGCAACCAGAGAATTTAGAATGATGAATCTATTTAACTATTTAAATGGATCAAAATCATGAATAATATATTCGATTTTTATAGCATGTTTTGAAATCTGTTGTTTTTTTTTTGAATCTCATTAGCTGCATGTTAATATGATGATCGACTAGACCTGTAGTAATACTTCTCAACCATATTCTAACATCATGCGCTAATGACAAACAAAAACTCCAGATAGATAATGTAAAGATGCAAAACAAAGATGAGGATGTCACGGAAACATTGTCTCAAAATAAAATCTCTCATTGATGAATATTAATGATATTATCGAAATTACAAAAATATTAATCAACTTTTAGATATTTATATAGATAATTTTCAACAACAAAAAACAAGAAAAGCAAAAAAATGAATAGTTTATCATGAAAACGATGAGAAGAAATTGTGCTGTATTGGTTGTCACTCGTGTGCTTTTTTCTGTGCAAACGATATTCTAGTGTCTGTTGTTTTCTGTTCAAATATTCTATATTTATGTGATGTAGTCAAAGTAGCTCATGTAAATCAATGTCGTTTATGTCTTGTCTGTTTTTTCTCTACATTAATCGTCTCACCGTACTTCAGCCTATGAAATCTTAATGAGCATATACATACGTACATTGAAATACCATAACTATTGACACAATAAATACACGTATATACATGCACTAGTCTCCTATTGCCATACTTATCAAGAGTACCCATGTAGCTGATTTTGTGAAATAATGGACATTACAATGCATTGAAAACTTCTTACTCGGCACTTGCTACATAAGATCTATTAAATCGATATCCCAATTACCATAATTGTATTTCTGCGGTTTTGCACATCTATCCCCTTAAATTAATCCCTTAAACTTAATCTATTAGCTTATCTATGTCTACCACCTGAGCCTTAATCTATCTCTCTAACGTAACTTAACCCTTAACTTTCATCAATCCTCTTATATATATATATATATATATATATCCCATAACGTATCATTTTGATCATATCGATAAGAATCTAAAAGAAAAGAAAAGAAAATTAATGAATAACTAAGTTTATTATTATTAAATTCGAACTTACCATTTCGACCATAATCGATATGAATCTAAAACGTAGGAAAAAGAAATAGAAATAATTTTAATATTGAATTGTAACTTTCTATTTCGAACAGATCGATAAAAATCTAAAACAAAAGACAATGAATAAAGAATTTTATTATTATTGAATTCAAGTTTACCACTTGGATCATGTCGAATTGTAGTTGAAAGCGAAATCAATTGAAAAACGTATATATGACATAAGGCTATTTCAATAGTATTAAAATAGTTTCAGATTTGGAAAACAAAATGATTCATGATCTAATCTGTTATACTTGATACTGTGAGTAGTTTAAGCCCACTAGACACATTCGAAACTGAGCAATGACGAATACCCAGGTCGAACAGGCACGGTCGTAAACGACCGTATACGGAGAAATACGGCGAAATACATGTCTCAGTATTGCGATCGTTTACGATTCCTGTACGCTGAGCCCGTATACGGTCTCCGTATTACTCCGTATACAACACGGTGATATGCGATCCTAATACTGAGCCATGTATTACGGTCAAATACGATCGTATACGGGGACAAACGGAGCGTATACGACCGTTTACGATCGTGCATGGACTCCGTAAACCTCGAGCTGGGTAATGAAAACTTCTCTTGAGAGGTTTGAAGACTGGGACCTCTTTCATTTTACAGAATATTCTACAAGGATTCAAAACTCTAGTAGTCTTTCGTTGCATCAAATAGAAACTCGAGGTCGGATTTCGAGTTGTTAGTGCACATTTCAACGAATGAGCAAACTCGGAAACTCTTCGGCTTGCCTAGAGAAATATTTTGGAAACTGAAAGAATAATCCGATATACCTCATCAGATTTTGAGTCAAATTTTCAATACCTCCCGCCCCCTTCAGAATAAAAGGCCATGCCCTTGCACAATGTCTCGGTACATCATTACTTTTTTCACGGCCTTCTAATTAGGGTGACCTTCTAATACGTCTGAAATTTAGAATGTTCTATGTTTCAATAAGTTTCATTTCTATTTATTTTTTTATACGAGATACAATTTTTTTCCACATATCGAGTAGAGTCTTATACTGTTTATCTTTCTCATTCGTTTGTGATGTGATATATGGCTATCCTATTCGAATCTGGGGGGGGGGAGGACTTTAGTTCAGATTTCAATTATCAGAGAAAATGGATTCGAAAAATACTCTAAGCGCTGTAACTCAGGTTGCATGTTTTATTAGATCTTTAACTTGCGCGACTCTTATTGGAAAGAGCTTGATACACAGAATGCTGTGGCAAATCAAGCATCTATCTGTCAAATCACTTTTTCAATATATCTGGTACGCAAATAGTGAATTTTCTAATTTAAAAACGGTACTCCAAATAATACTTTGAAATGCATTGCATTATTCCCAATTTCTACATTATGCCTGATAATACATTGAAATGTCAAAAAAGAATTAATTATAATGCACTAATTAATTTTTTTAAATAATGGAAAAAAATGGGTCACTTTTCCATTATTCATCCATTATTGACTACATTAGTAGTATATCCTACTTTACGACACGATTTATAAAACCTGATAAAGGTTACTCATGATAATAGAATAATTGAAGTTAACCTATTGCACACTGCGAATGCGTGATTTGACTTTAGATTTTCTAGTACTTTCACTAATTCGTTTGTGCAGAAATAAATAACTACTATTATCTTAGTTCAATTCGAATTCGTAACATGTCTTTTTAGAGATCAAAACAACTGAATTTTATATAGAAGTAACCCCACCGAGTCAACTTGTTCTGAATCAAAACATTTGTATTCAATCTATTCTTTGATCTTAATTATCTGCGCAAAAATAAACGGTTCGTAGATAGATCCTATGATTTTTTTCCGGCCCATATAACAATATTATTGCAAGCGGTAGATGAATGTGATCCAGTGTACTTTAATATGAAGCCCAGTAATTTTACAAAAGCTTCTAGCGCTTGAAACTCGGTCTACTACTTTTTATGATTCTTTTTTTGTAGTATTCTGTGACAGCTAAAGTTTAATTAGCTATTTCTTTTTTTAGCTTTTCATAGTTTTGCGGGGGAAAAAAGAGAGAAAATATCATCGTGTATTGTGTGTATTAAACTGTCAATCAAAAGTACTAGTTCGATTACTGTAAGAAAATAGTTCAGACTCATTCATACTTTACAGTTTTCCTTTTATTCTTGTTGAAATCTTTGATGAGTTTTAAAGTATTCAGTAGGGAAATAATTGATGATGTCAATGCGTTCTTATTTTCGACATTATGGAAAGGATTGATGAACATTAGTTGGATGACTTTAAGATTTGATTATGCGTGTTATAATAATTCAGAAATATAAGCAAAAGTACGAAGCACAATATACCAATCTCTGCCATTGACTTCCTGTCTTCTTTTTTTCTTTTGCCGTTGTAATATTTTTGATATGAAGTATCTACTAGGGAAACTTGGCTCGCTTTATACTTCCTAGATTGAAGCTACGTGAAAATATTTGTTTTAACTTTGAAAATTAATTATCTCTATACTTTTATTGATATAAAAGTGGATCTTTTATGAGTTTTCTTTGCCATGTGAACTTTTTAATTGCATTATTCTACTTAGTTCTCTCTTCAGCAAATAGTAGAGTGCTCGTTTTATTTTTATATCCTGACTATTAATGATAGCGTCTCGTCGGCATAACTTTTGTCTATGCTAACAAAAACAAGAGAGAATGAAGAAGAGAAAGATGAGCTGTGATGAAGAAAACGAGTCTAGTAGTCTTTTATGAGAAAACTAGAAATAGAGAAAAAAAAATATTGCTATTGATGTATTTAGTAGAGTATTTGTAAGAGAAATGCCATGATTATTTGATTCGTAAAATCTATTCATTTCTTTTTAAGAAATCCGACGGTGTTTACTTTCACTTGATTTGTCCTTTATAATTGAATGAAAAAGTAGGTAATGATGCACAATTAATATGCTTTTTCTGGTTATATATAAATATATATCTTATTGTTCAATACTAGACAGTCGTCATTAAAAGAAAAACAAAAATGAATCAATTTAATGTATTATTAAATTCAACTGCTTCATCTCTTTTGTTTTCAATAAATCAATCACTAAATCGAACATCATCGTCATCATCGACTAGTCGAAATACTCTTATGCGTTATTTTCAAGTTATTTACTATTCTGTATTAGTGATTCTTGGTGTTTTTGGAAATATAATATGTGCGATCGTCTTTTCTACTAAATCATTGAGGTAAAAATAAGAAAGAAAAAGCAAATGATTACTAATTATTATATTAGATAAATGACTGCGTCAACTTTGAGAGTATTCTTTTATTGAATATAACATTCAAATTCTTTTTTCCGATGTCTTTCTGAATGATGAAAAACGTGAAAGGAGTAGATGTTTAAAAAAAAAATAATATCTTTTTAGACGTATTCGTTCATCGGCATATTTATTTACTTTGGCATTAATTGATGTTTTTTTTATCCTCGCTATTCTACCTGGCACGATTCATACAGCATTCGATAGTGATTTATATCGTAAAGTTCGTTTCATTTGCTATATTCAAACGTACATGTCCTTTGTTGCTTCGTTCGTACATATATGGATGGTGCTTGCGTTTACGGCTGAACGATTTTTTGCTGTAAATTTTCCATTAAAACATATGTCACAGTGTACACCAAATTTATCACGTATAGTGATATTAATAATAATTATACCAACATTTATATTTTATATTCATCCTGCATTTTTTGTACCTGAAGTTGATATTGTTGGTCAATGTCGCGAAAAAGATGGATATAAACGTTATTTAAATAACCTTAATATGATCGATACAATCATGACAATGTTTTTACCGTTTATTCTTGTATCAATATTAAATATACTTATTATAAGAAAATTATTCTGTTCAAAAGCATTTCGTCAACATGCTTTTGCTAATGGCTCACGTTATCAATGTCAACGGATTTCAGATGGAAAAAAGAAAGACGACTCATCACCATTAAAACGTAGTTCAATGTCATTACCACAAATGCCAATAGTATCACAATCAAATTCACTATTCTCACATCGTTCGCAACGTATGATTCGTCCGACTCGTTCAACCGGAACAGAAAAAACATCATATCTATATCGAATCTATAGTGGCTGTGAATCATTAAATAGAAATTTAAATAATAACGATCATAATGATAATAGTTCAATAAATCGACGAATATTATCAATAAAGTCAAAAACAAAACCAATTCCATTATCGAAACGTCATGATTCAGTACATCGGCATGTATTAACTGAGTTACGTTTAACAAAAATGCTCTTAGCTATATCATTAACATGTCTTTCATTAAATTTTCCATCGTACTATCTTCGTTTCATATTTTTATATGAACAGTCAACGCCGAGTTCATCACAATCATCAGATAAAAATAATCTAAACGAAACTGAGTTTGCACTTTATCGAGGTGTTCTTTTTCATTGTATGTCATATTTAAGTTATGCAATTAATATATTTATTTATTTATTATTTGGTGGAAATTTTCGCCGAGCTTTAAAACGTTTATTTTCATTTAAATCAGCACATTCGGAAAATTTTGCAACACTAAATCGAATAGCAATGCCCAATTATGAAAAACATAATGGAAATATTGCTGATTATAATTCAATGACAACGGCATCATTCCAATGTTCACTACGTGACTATACCGAATCACTTAAAGCTCGAGAACAATCAAGTTTACCTCATCGTTTACATAAAAAACCAGTCTACATACGAGTTAACAAGATACATTAAAAATGTACAAGATCTATAAACATTGCTGGAAGAACAATAAAACTTTATTTCAGAAAATTTCCGGTGATTATTTATTGCATTTGTTTTTCTTTTGTGCGAATTAACATTAAAAGTTTTACTTTTCACAAATAAGATATAATCAAACAGATGAATTGATACTAACTCATTCTATATTGAATTAATAATGTTACATCGTTTTACTGAAAACAGTATCACGAAATGTCCGTAGCACTAATTGTCTACTTCATGATCAATATTAATCGAATAAGAACGGCATGCATGCACACAACTCACACTTTCTATTTGTTCTTTAATTGTAAAATCTCAGCACAACTGTTCACAGGTAAGAAAATGTAGAAAGAAAAAAAAACTCGAGATACAAACTGTATCTTAGAAACAACTGTCGGACGGATTTAACAAAGCGAAGTTCAATTAAAGCAAATTAAACAGGAAAAAAATGCGAACAAATCAGATTATATATCATTCTAATCTACATCATAGCCAGAAAACAAAAATAAACAAATACATCGGCCTTTGAAGAATTGTTGCGCCGAGAAAAATTGCCTATTTATATAAGTTTACAAGAGAGACGAGAAAACGGAAAACAAAAATGAAAGTTTGTTCTTTAAAATACACGAAAACATAATGAACAAATGAAATGTGTTATTCCAAGAACGTACACACAAGACTATCAAAAACAAAAAAGAAAAAAGAAAAGAATGAAAAGAATTCATGTCTGAAAAATTGACATAAATTATCACTAATCATAAATTAGTTTGTGATTGAAATTGAAAAGGTGTAAATCGAAAACATTTTCATTATTTCATAGAGTAGAATCATTATCCGTCTCAGTATATGGTAATGTTGCTGGTAGTTCAATTAAAGCAACAGAATGATGTTTAATATGACGATATTTTCTTGTTATTGCCCATTTATCATGTACATGTGCTTTGGCAACAAGAAAGAAGATTTTTTCCATGATCGAATAAAATGAATGAATTGAATAGCCTGTTGCTTTTTTCAATGTGTTCGACTAAAATAATATTGACGATACGAAAAATTTTATTTTGTAATTTAATAGATTTACCCAAGGAGAAATATGACGCATGTGAAGCGCAAGACATAATATGGCAGCAGCTTGTAAACTGGATAAATGTTGCAGACATTCAGGATCCAACATAGTTAGTTCAGCAATGTACTAAGAAAAAGTATGTTAAAAATAAAACTTAATTGAATAAATTTACTCGAAGGAAGAGCTTTTTATCCATTTCATTGAGACTAAAAAACATCATCGGATTCATCCGTAAAGACAAGGAAAATATTTATCATAAAATTACAACTACGTAAGAATTCAAAAAAAATTGAATAACAAGCTAATTATATCTTCTCGCGGACGTGTGAAAAGAATTAAAAATGATTTGCTTTTAATAAGCAAAAGGAAAACACGCTATTATTAGCTGGGAGCAAATTATTTGAGTCACTATGTGTTTTATATTAGCAAACATAAGAAAAATGTTGATTTCCTTTTCTTTAAAAAAAAATCTATGACGAAGTCAGACATCTGAATAGGAAAATCAATTATGCTATCATGAATTCATTAACAATGACCGTTTACATTGCTGTTTTGTTTCTCGATGAAAGCGAGATTTAAGATAGTTTTAAAAATTCTAAATCAAATAATTTCATTAACATTCGATTTGCTCTTGGATACAATATCAAAATTAAAAACTGAAATTTTTGAGGCAAAAATGCTACGATGCATTGCAGATTTAGTTGCAAAAACGTCATACCGTTTATGTTTGTTATCTCTGGCTGTTACAGCAGATTACAAATGTTCTCATTAATTTTATACAAAAATAGATTTAAAAAAGTCACAGTCAGGTGGCAAACTTAATTCGAGTCATGAAAAACGTCGATAACAATAAAAAAAAATTCAAAAATAAAAGTTTCTTGCTCAATGAGCAACTGTAAAGAATATCATCAACTGTTTATTTTAGTTTTCTATTTATTAGTGCAACTTTCTCATCTACTATAACGTTGAAAACAATTATCTTAGTGATTTTTATTTTGACTTTTCCTAGTAGAAATTAGTATGATATTGTTTTTTCGAGTTCTAAATATCACATCTAATACTGGACAATTTTGAAATCTATTTCACTACTGAATTTTACTAACGTACAAAAAATAGATTTTATCCTCTAGTGAAACATGATAGTTTATTGTCCTGATACCTCATAATATTTTTCTCTATATTATTTCTTAAAACTCAGGAGGAGTCTATAAGTAACTGTTCACATATCTTTGAGCTATGCTTTTATGAGCTTTACTTAGTATTTATTTATATCGCATGCTGAATAACTTCTTCTAATGATAGGCGTATGTCATTCGATTCGTTTAGAGTAATAATCATAACAAAAGAAACAAAACAAAAAACAAATATAGATTCATCTATAATTAAAAATAATTGATTGAATAACTCCCAGAACAGGTTAACAATACAAAAGATGCATGCGATATAGTAAATTTGATTGATGATAAATTTTGTTTCAAGAACAAAAGCCTTTGAAAAGTTAGATCATTTAGCAAGATTACTTTCAAATTAGAAACTTTGCAGAGCAGACGAGTTTATCAAATGAAATCAATTTTCAACAGCTCTGTGTAGATAGACTGACTAAGCTGATGTAGGAAATCTTCCTTGTTCATTATTTCTATCCCGCGAAATGGGCCTGTTTTATAAACCGGATGTAGCGTCAAACACCAGCTTAAGTTGTTAGGCAACATACAACATAGTTGTTGGTTACAGAACACATCAATCGAGCTATTTTTAGATTGTCGAGAAGGAGAAGAAAACTATTGAATTAAAAAAAATTGTGTCTAGTTCATAGTTCATCAGTATTAAATTTTTATCTAGATTTTTTATATGAAAATTGCCTTCGAGATAAGCTTAAAAAAAACAGCTTTAGTAATTTTTTCTATTATTTTTTCTCTTTTATGAAAACACTAAGTCAGATATAATTATATCTATGTTCTTATTAAAATCCTTGTGTTATTGATTTTGACAGGTTTTCTTGTATCATCGACTTTAGATTAGATGCAAAAATGATTCGTTGTAATTTTACTGAATAACATAAACATTATATTAATTTGTTTTCTACTCTTATGTATAAATTAGCGAAAAACCAGAGGGTCAAGTCTCGACAGGAGATGAAATTTTCAAATGTAATATTTCCATCAAGAGCTTCCAGAATGAATATTAACCATTTCGTATTAGAAGACAACAAACTTCAACAAAAATGTTCCTATGATTTCTAAAATGAACATTTATTTATTTTTTAATTACTTACTCTGGCTAAGTCTTCAGTAGTTTCATCAACTTCAGCTAATTTAAGATAATGCAATAGAAATGTATGTGTTGTTACAGTGGATACTTCAAAATGAAGCGTTTGCAATAAAAGATCTTCAATTTTTAATACTTGTTTTTTTGTATATGCATTGTCCGTAACATAGGCAAATTCAGCTGCATTGGGTGGGTAAACTTCTTCACATTTTCTAGAAAAGAAAATTTCGACTTTATTTATAGAATATCATGAAAATAATAATAATAATAATCAGTAAACATACGCAGCTAGATAAAGTGCTGTGGTACCAATTAATTGAAATTTTGATTTTGTTACTGACATTCGTGAAAGAAACCGATCAATAAAATTCACAGCTAAATGAAGTGTCTCAGAAAATAATTTATATTCATCAGCTACTTCCGATAGCCAATCAATTAATATAGCTCTCATGTCCCATGTTAATTCTGCTTGTTTACGCATATAATTTGGTTTTGGTCGTGATGAATGCTATAAGAATAAAATCGAGTAATTCTATTAGAGAAATAATATCTTATACCTCTCGTTTTCTAAGATACATTAAAATTTCTGATGCATATTCATCAACATTAATCAGAACTTGTTCATTTTCATTAGCTTTACGTTTTTTCTCTTCGCGAATTGCTTTTTGTTTTGATTCAACATGATTCTCATCATTGACATCATCGATAACTTCAATGGGTTCTATTGTGTAATGAATAGATGGTATAGGCGTTTTCTTTTTTTCTTCTAACGATGATACAGATTTTAATCGAGATCCAATTAGACTATTATTATTAGTATTATTAGTATTGTTATTATTTGGTTTTCTTGGCGAACGATTTAAACGTTCATCATGTAACGATTGTTGTGATTTATCTGTTGTTTCATTATGATCAGGCAAATGATGAAGAATTGTATTATCGGAACTTGAATCCGATAGAATCGTTATTGTGCCTAAATTGATTTGATTTTGATAAGCAACTGGACATGATGAATGATGATTTTTATCGATTGGATTATTTGATTGTGATTTTGGTATAATAACTAAACGATTTGATATTGTGTTCTGATCATTAGTCGAACTTATTGAAGATTTACTTGATGCATCAGCTGAGTAACGTTTATTTTGAATAGATTGGCCATCTGTTTGATGTATGGTTGACGACGGATTTAAAATAGTTGATCGATTATTAAGTGTTAGTAATGATGAAAAATTCGATGTCGATGGTACCACTTCAGTTACTGATGTTCGACGATTTGATAATTGTGATGATGACGAACGTGATGTTAATGAAATTGGATAATTTTGTTGATTAGAACGAGACGATATTTGTTGTTGAGGTTGTGATCGATGATATGAAACAATATTTGAGGATGATTGTGGATAATTAATGATTTCTGAATCGGGCCGACGACGTCGATAACCATTTGATGTTTGATTATCACGATTTGATGTTAGAACATGTACAGTACTTTTGTAACGAGAACTTGGACGTGCTAAAGGCGCTTGATAGCTCGCGTCCGAAGGTATATGAACTTTCGGAACTCGAGACTAGAAAACAAAAAATCATGATATACGTTATGTGCATAATTTTTTTTATGTAGCTACCTGATGAATTGTTGTAGCTGACATGATTGAATAATAATAACAAAGAAGAAAGTTTTTTTTATTGTTATTCTTATTATCAAAAGAAAAGAAGTAAAAATCACATTTTTTTTGCCTTTTTCTTCTTCGTCAGTGCTTTCAATTCATCTGTAAAGAAAAATATAACTTTCATAGGCTAAGGCGTAATAAGATGTTTGAATGTGTGTGTAATTATTTTAAAGAAATGTTTATTGACATAGGTGGAAATATTAAAAAAGTGTCGATTGGACAAATCAATTCACACTCTTACCATACAATAGAAAGGCATAAAACAAAGAAAAAAAAACTTGCAATTTCAATTTTTTCTTCTTTTGTACTTTCTAGCTCTCTCGAAAATTCATTTTACCATTTGAGTATGTGTGTTTTTTTGGTGGTGATGTGGCGTATTCATCCGCTCTCTCAAAAAAAGAAATATGCTTGATTTTAATACTTGTAGGTTTTGAAATGTGAACTTAATTCATATTGAACATATTTGAATGTCTATTCTGTAATTAGAAACTTATTTAAGTATACAAGCAAGCAGAAACAAATGAAAGATAAGAACATAAAAAACTACGCATTACGGAAAGCAAAAAAAGAAACACGACATATGTTGACATCCGATAATTTTGTCTCAGGCTCCACAAAAAAAAGGAGAAAGTTACACATGTTTTTTTTTGATAACAGAGATGCGATTTTCTGTTTTTGACTTTCTTTTTTAACACATATTTTCGAGAGAACGAATCACTGCGCCAATTAAACTGTTTAACTTGAGTCAACTCTAGCAATTACTCACTCTATCCTGTTGTGCGACAACATAATGCATAACTTTACATATGAAAAACTTAATTCATCTTTTTCTCTTATTTTCCTTTCGGTTTTTTAAACATAATCATGAAAAACGCTCGACAACGTACCTACCTACCGACAGAATTCGTCATGTTGTCAGTAGCCATAACTCTTGCAGTTGGCTTAGATAGACCTTTATGACAACAGTTTAGTCGAGATGATGAGAAAAATTCTTTTTTCTCTTCTTATCTTCTATTTAATAAAGAAAATCTTTCACATATCAACAAAAATCGTTAGTGAAAAATATGCATCTAGATGACGCTATAATCATTCATAATAATATTATTAGCGACAATATCTGAGAAAAATATCTATTTCATTTACTTTTCTAAAAAAACCAATTGACATTATTTTTCCATTCAAAATATGAATAGAAATTAATAAAACTATTTACAAAAGGATTGACCGATCTAATAAAAATATTAAATGGTTATCAATAACCAATGAAAATAGCAAGTCAATTGAAGAGAGGAAGAAAGAATGAATGACTAAAACGGTGCCTTGGCAGTTCTTCATCATCACTCGATATATCAAGCATATTCTTCCATATCAAAAGCGTCTTCTCTTTGCTTTTTTATGTTTATTTATTCTATATTCTTCTTGAAATAACAATCAATTCAGCTGGACGTCTTTCTGTTTGCTATTAAACTCCGATCAGTTTGATTTTTATTTAGATGAATCAACATTATTTTAGTGGTGATTAACATTGAAATGGAACAAGAACGGTAAAGAAATTTTTCGTATTCATATTGATATAAAAATCATTCCGCATGATTCTTATTTATTTAGTCTATCATCATATATAGCTGATCCTGATTTACCCACTGGTTTGTTTGTGCATTTTATAATATGGACAAAAAACACAATTGTTTGATCATTCTTTTTAGGTCTCGAACAAAAAAATGTTATTATTCAACGAGATCGTTTTGGATATGGTCTCACAGTATCTGGTGATAATCCTGTTTATGTATTAAGTGTACGTGAAGGTGGTGCAGCTCATCGAGCTGGAATAAATATCAGTGATCAAATCATTAAGGTAAAAAAAGCATTTATTATTTAACACTAGCTCTAGTTCTCTTAATCTTTTTACAATTTTCTTTAAAAAAAAAAGAAGAGCAATAAAAAGAAATTTTAAATTCGATAAAAAATGTCTTTAGATATATGATAAAAATCGTGAATATTTTGATAATAATGTTCTTGAGATGATGCTAATGTTGTTGCTAATAATTCAAGTGATGTCTTATATTTTATTGTAATATGTTCTGGTATATAACGTATTTCTGTTATAAATTTTTCAATACGTTGTTTTGGAAAAATAAAAAGCGTTGTTGAATAAACATCTAATTGAAATCGTTGATTATATTCAATACCATGATATAAATTTTTAAGATGATTATTTGTATTAATTCGATTAGAATTCTTTTTTGAATATAATTTTATGCATTCACGAGAACGTAAATCTGTATGATCATTTGTATATGAATAAAATATACGTTCGCATGAAACTGGCTGAGGTATGACTTCAACTGTTTCTTGAACACGTGTTTTATTTGTTTGAAAAGGATATATTTCATGTAATAAATTGACTTCACGTAAATCTTTAATAGTCGCTTTTTGAGAGCTGATAGAATTCAATAGTTGAGGATTGATTGGTATGGATGATTGTAATGCAGTTAATGTTGGGTATTTCATGGGAGGTAAAGGAGCATGCATTGATTTCGAACTGGGACGAGAATGTTCAGTTGCTATCATTGAAATGTAATCGATAATACTTATGATATTGTAGTGATGATATTCATTGTTGATTTGCAGAACTAATATTTGTTGTCTTAATGATCGCTTTAAAAAGACAAAGAAAAAGAATGAATGTCTTCGATTGTTTTTAAATGAATTTTCAGTATCTATAATATATAAATATATTCAACAAGTCCGTAGGCTTTAACGTTTTCTTTATTGAGAAAAAGACAAACTAAGAGAACTTACGGTGACGTCAGAATATCGTTGTCATTCCTATTAAGATCCATTTATGAAACAATTCTTGTCTTATTCTATTCGTTTTTTCGCTTTCTGTGTGTTTCACTAGTATATCAGGTAAAGTTAAGCGTCTGATGTTCGATTCAAGTCTCTTCTTTTTCAATATATAGTTTTTTTTGTTCGACCTAATGTTTTTTCGCTTAGCACTTTCTCCCATTTATCTTCCTTCTTCTTCGTTTTTTCACCTATCCTTTCTTTTTCATTTTCAATAAACTATTATCGCATCTACCAGTGCCAATACCGCCATTTTACGCTTCACTTCGATTTTCCTTCTCTATCTATCATTGCATCATTCTTTAGCTTACCTCGCTTAACCACGATGAACATCAGGAAAAAAAGAAGAGAGATGAAAAAAGAAAAGAAATGAATTCAATCTGCCTTAGAGAGATTTAAATATGATCATAGGGATCATAAAAAAATGTGCTGCCATTTTTATCCTTTTCACTTGCTCTTCTTTTCACTCGTTGTAAGATTTTGTGGCATAAGAATAAGAAAGAGAGAGAGAGAGAAAATAGGTAGATAATTGTCATCTAACATAGTACATTGAAGATTGTAAAATATACCTCAATCGAACATACTCATTTGTTTGCACCTCATTTTCTTGTTTGTTCGTTCTCTTTATCAGATTGTAAAAATAGATATATAATCTATTGAAAAGCAACTTAAAAAGAAGTTAATCATTTGAGTCATACCTGAGAAAAAATAACAATCACTTATTAAGATCTGTGTCTTGAACATATTCGATTAATAACCATGGGATCGGAAAGTAATCTCCCGCCACAAAAAGAAAAGAAAATTCAATATCTCATATGAAACTGATTTATTTTGTCTAGTAAATCGTTCTGGTTGAACACAAATCGATACAATGATACACCTGTTCCCATGTGGAATAAATTGGACACCTGTTATCGATTCTTTTTGATTACATCATGTGATTTGATTGAAAAATTTTGTTTTATTGAACAGTACTAAATATTAAACAGATAAATATTTGCAAAATAAATCGCAGACATCAAAAATATTGAACTATTGAGATAGAATCAAGGACACCTACACAATTGTTTTCGAATGAGTTTTGTGATTTTCAAGTGTTTCATTCAGTGAAAAAAAAGTATCATGGCATCAAAGAAAACAAAATCTTAAAATATTTGTCTATTTACAATTTTTTTCTCGGAACAAGAAACAGAAAGTTTAAGTAATTAATGAAAATCTGTCATACAAATATATATTTTTGCCTTCGATTCAATGTAAAAATTCTTATCGTAGAGAATACTTGAAAATTGAAACAATGGCTATCTTGTAGACAAACAATACTTTTTTTTTCGAGGTCATATATGAAAACAAGTTTTTTTAATGAAGAAACCAACTCAATAGTTATGTTTGTCAGTTGAATAATCTATATAGATCTTGAACATTGAAATCATCTTATTCATTTCGTTTATCATCAAAAGACAAAACAAAAAAAGTAATAAGTTTTGTTTTTATCTCAAGTTCAAAGAATCAATTATCATTATTCGCTTTCAACTCTCGAAATTTTTGATAAATAATCGATTTGAAGTTTCCATTGATATTGAATATAACAAATAACCGAAATCATAAATGTAATAAACCTGTTGAATTTTCATTGTTTGCAAGAAACAAAACATATTTTGTAGAGATTTTAATAATGCATTCAATAGAAAATATCTCGAATGTTTTCTTTCTTCTTAAAGAAAATAATAAAATCAACTTGAATGTTTCTTTTTAATATAATTATATATTCGATTCAGCTCTTAACATTTATTATTACATCACAATATGTTTAATTTTTATTTCAGGTCAACGGCACGCGCGTAACTCATTGCACTCATATTGATGTAGTCAATCTAATCAAATGTAAGTTTGTCTTTGTTCATGGCTTCAGATTTTTTTTGCTTCATATTAACAAGAAAAGAAAAGTCAAGTCTGTTTATCAATAACTACTTCATAGCATTCAGATTTGGTAGATAGAATGTTGATGTGTCCGATACGGTCGTTTATTTCTTGTCAAGGGTTTTTTCTTCTTCTTCTGTTTCCCTCGTCTCTCTTGTTTGAACGCGAGAGTAATCATAACGAAAGAGAGGACGTGCAAATGTGTGAAAGATTATCATCAATCGTCAACGTTTGTTGCCGAGTCGATGATGTTCTTCTCTTTCTTCTTCGCTAATGATTGGCGTCGTCGGTGATGCAATAAACTAGTACTCCGGTCTTCACCTCCCTTGAAAATCGTTTACCCAAGGCCCAATATGACAATCGTCATGTTTAAATAAACAAACGAAAGATATGCGCTTGATTGAACGGAAAATCGCTTCCTACATGTGTTTTATGATAGCCGATGGTCGATCGGTATTTCTTGAAGTAGTTTTCACAATGTGTCGGTTATATAGCATCATCTATCGCCGTATGGCTTGTTTATTTTTCTCATTCGTCCTGATTGATCAGACGTTGCCGTTGCCATCATCCTCAAGCAGACAGAAATTTATAGACAACGACCAACTTGATAATCTATTCTCGCTTATATTCTGCCAAACTTGCTGTTGCTGTTGTTATTTGTTCGTGTTTCTCTCGTGTACCATCTCTTAGTTGTCTTGTCTTCTTCTCTCTCATTTCATGTTATATTCTGTTACACTTCAAATCATCCATGTCAACACGATTTCTATTATTGTTTAGCGGTTCCATCAGTCGTTTTTGACATGATACTTTTTGACCGGTGGCATTTCTTTCATCAATTCCGCCTCTCGTAGCTTGGCTCTAATACGACGATATATATAATCATTTATTAGTGCCACTTTTCTCGGTAGCATATTTTTTTATAGTGCAAAAAAAAAAGAAGAAATCGTATTCGTATCTATTTGCTACTACAATTATTACTAAGTGATAGATATTAGCCTTTATGATGACTCGACTTATAACCACTTCATAATGATCGATGAGATCTTCAAGAAGAAGAAGAAGAAGAAGAAAAGTCTAAGACAGAATGATAAAGAATGAAAAGAAAGAAAACATGATAATATGTATCAGCATGCAATACATCAGTAAGAAAGACATAAGTCAACGAAGATGAAAAAACGACATTCGTCCTGTATATTACCGATGACGCTCGTCAGTTTTGTTAACCATGCACGTTTATCCGGGGTATTATGCAAGAATCAGCATACAATATTCAAGGAAAACACGTACACAAGAACAAATTCAAATGATGGTTTTTTTTGGTTTATTAATTATTTCCATATTTTTCTTTGCTTGGTTGTTACCAGCATTGCTATTCTTCTTGATCTAATAATCATCATCGAGCTTTTTTGCACTGAAACAAATCTTATCAGAAAAGAAGAGAAAAAAAGAAAGACTGGTAAAACGTTCTAGTTTTCTGTACAAATATACATAATCATCAGTGCGCATAACTTAATCTGAGAGATTCTTCTCTCTTTCTCACTATATGCATACGTACATATATATATATATATATATGTATATATATCGAAAAAAAAAGAAAGAGGTCGGTGCTATCTCTCTTTCTCTCCTGGATTTTCTTCTCGACATCTTCCTCTCATGTAGCATCCTCGTCATATTATTCGTCATTACGGACGATTTCTTTTGTTACTCGCTTATACGTAGTAAAAATTGTACGAGGGCCATCTACTCCGGCACTGTTTTTGTATATTGAAGATTAACAAGCCATCATTCTCAAAATATAACATATACAAACACTAGTAGGTGGTAGCGGCTACTAGTTACCTTCAAGCACAATCATGGCATAATGTTGAACATCATTTATTTTTCCTTTTTTTCTTCTTCTCTCTTTTCATTCTTACACTCTCTATACGTCGTACATACATAGTTCTTTTTTCTCTTCTCATTCTCATACTCACTCTTCCCATTCATACTATTAAAGTACAATGTCGCGCTCATTTCTTTCGTCGTTATATATATATATATATATATATATCACGAGGCAATTGATTGAAAAAAATCATTTGATATTTTTATGTTCATTCGACATCGTTGTGTGATGTGCATGATGCATATTCATTAAGTCTCGTACACACACAAAGGCACATAAACGTTTTAGATTTTTGACAAACTATATGAGGTGATAATCTGTTCAAAAGAACATAACATGGCCACCGCCATATCGGTGAGAATACCAGCTGGTAAACTAGGTACAGTTCGTGTTGATCGAACTATCGATGTTTATCCAGCTTCGATCATCAATGATAACGATAATTTTAATTCGAATTCTGCTACACCATGTATTCCAACGTTGGCATCGCATCGTCAATTAACAAAAACAACTGTAACAGCAACTCCCATACCATTAATCATTGCTCATAGTGAACAAGAACAACAACAACAACTACACAGTTTTGTACCTATTACGAAATGGGTCGATCATCCAAATGGGAATAATAGCAATAAAAAAAATAATCTCGATGATGAACAAATGTCTGATATAGCCGTTATATATTCATTAGTTCGGCATGCATCAAATCATCGAACATCATCATTAACATCATCACCGAAAATAATTGTTTCACCAATATCAGTAAATACTAATAATATTAATAATGATAATAGTAACAGTATTTCACGTTCGTTTATAAATAAAAATTATACATTAGAAGCTCCGTTGACACCCGTTGTTACACATACATCGAAACAGGCACAAATAAAAACATTATCATCAACACGTACAATAGCTGCTAGTTTTACTCCAGCATCAACATCAGCTCCAACTTCATCTCAATCATATTTACATGCAAGTCTAACACCACCACTTGTACCATCATCCGTGCGTATACAAGCATCAACATCATTTACATCACATGATCGACCAACAGTACCTTCCATTGCAATCAAACCTCGTCCATATTCATTTCGAGCTTTAAATCGTACATCGCATGAGATTAAAAAAATACAAACGAATAATACTAATGACAATAACAATACTACTACTAATAGTAATAATAATACGTCTCAAACAATACGTTCACGTCGTTCATTTCGAACAGCACCACGTAATGCTATTGAACGACAAATATCGAATATAACAGGACGTGTATCACAATTACACGATTCATTTCTTGCGCGTCTATCAGATTTAACATCGAGTACAAATAGTCGTCAACGAAATCGTTCATTAACATCTTTAAATTCGCAAACAGTGAATACAATTAATCTAACTGAAAATGATCTACGTTTAACACAGACTTCATCTAGTACACGTCAACAACGACGTTTAGTTAAACCAAGACCGAAATCGGAAACTTATGATGATCATCACCGTGTCAATGCAGGTAAATAATCTTGCATCATCACATCTATGGGTATTGGTTATCGTTGCACAAAATGTCTTTCTCTGTCTCTCTCTCACTCTTCACTCCTTTCTTTTCTTTTATACACACAATTAGTTAAGAATATGATCATATTTCGGTTCGATCATATTTATGAACAACGTACGATAATAGTGATGATACGTTTTTTTGTTTTTATGTACGTTTGCGTGCGCGATAGACGGACAGATATGTAGTATTAGGGCGAGAAAATGACATTTTAAGATGAAAAGAAATCGATGAAAAGAATATTTGTTGTAGGCAAAAAGCAAGATGTAAAGATTATTGTTTGACCGTGAAAGGAAAAAAAAGAATGATGTAGAGAAACGACATAGACATGATTTACTTGAACAAGGTTATCGAGATGAATATATTTGTCTACTAGTTATAGACATAGAAAATCGATAATTAATTATGTTAATAGAAAATTAATTTAACAAAAACTCTTTATTTTTTTAGCTTTCTGATTATCGTCTTTCCCTATTAGTGTTTGTTGATGTTTCTGAAAGAAAGAAAGAAAGAAGAAAAAAAACTATCTATTCTCAAATTACACACATACTTCTACACAGTTCTAATCATATCTTAATAACTAGTTTTGACTTTATTTTTCCATACACATATATTCTTTCGTGATTGTGACATTCAAAGCATGGCTTTTGGCATTCCGATGTTATCCAAACGTATCATATCATCGTTTGTATGTTGATGGATAACGCTTGTTGAATGTCCTGAAAAAGGAATAAACTCCTATATTCTTTTTTTCTTCTTCGTCTACAATACGCACTCATCAATCTTTGTCATTCGTAGGATATCAAAGAACACAAAAAAGAGGAAGAGAAAGGAATTCTTTCTTTGAAAAAGTACATAAACATGAAGTTTTTCTTTTTGAAATAATTGCTTTCAACACAAAATGCTTTCGTCCTTGTCTAAATCATATTCTTTCATTCCATCAACGATATCCTGTCGTTGTATATTATTATTATGATTATTATTTTTATTATTATTATTCTAACTTGTCGTGCGTTGTATAATGTATAAGCAAATGACGAGACTAATAACAATCAGAAGAGCTGTTTTGAGTAGAGAAGAAGAAGAAGAAAAACTGAAAGATAACAGGATGGCATCCTCCTACACATTTGCGTATTTGATATCATTGATATCAATAGATTATTGAAGAAATGTTGGAGGAAAAACTAGAAAACAAAATGCTTTTATTGCTTGTCTTTAGCGGGTTCTTATGCTCAATTAACTCTTCTTGGTCAACCAAAAGTGAATTCAACATCAACACAAAAAGTAATTCCAGCTGATAATCAAAATGGTCGTGTATCATTTCGAACAAATAATAATCAGACACTATCAGGTCCTGAACGATCAAATAGTACAACAAGTACACATTCATTGTCAACGACAGTTGATATTAAAAAAGTCAAAGAAAATTATGATAGAATTTTTAAACAACTTGAAGTTAGAAATTTTTTTTTATTTATTTCAATGGAAAAAATTTTTTTTTTATTTTTATCTTAAAGAAATCAAAGGCAGATCTTGAACGACAACGAGCTAAAGGTCCAAATCATAATCCGACGAAAGTAGCATTTATTGAAAATCAAACTCGACAATATGAACAACAATTAAATGAACTTAAACGACGTTTAGATCATGTAGAAGTAATGCAAAACATAAAAGAAAACATCTTATTGCTTTTCTATGCATGTGTAGTGCTATTGTAAATACTAACAGTGTGTCATCAACATAGGATTTAATGGCATTCACGTCCGCTGTAACACATTGAGACATCTAATCAATCAGAATGTGTCCTTTTTATAGCGGTACACTGCAAATATTTCAGCGAACACTTGTCTCCACTGCGTATTGAGTCACTTGGAGTTAATAAACTTCACATTGCACATCCTTATTGTTATCTCATTCTTTCTCGAAAACAAATTAAATTAACTTCTTTTTTCGTTTCATTTTGTTTTAGTCATCAGTTGATATTTCACCTGTGAAATCAAGTTTAAATGTTGAAAATCTTGGTAACCAAACGAATTTATCGGTCGAATCATTCAGTCGAACATCCATTGTAAGTTTGAAAATCTCTAAAAAGATGAAAAACATCTCTTAGCTTGGTTATTTTCGTTTGCCTTCTACTAATACTTCCTAAAACTTAATTCTTTTGCCTATTCTCCTCATACATTTCTACAGTTATCCGATGGCACTATCGATAACAAGAAACATAGTTCGTTGTCTGAATCAACCATTTTACAACTAATGACTGCTGCTGTTCCTACAGCACCACCGTCTGCAGTCAGTTCACCAATACAGCATTTAAGACGTAAATTAAATACTGGTAGATCCGAGTTTTATGATTTAACAAAGGTAATCACACTACTAGGATACACATAGGCTTATTTAGGACATCATAAATATTAAAAAATTGATTGATTTAAAAAAAAAAGACAAATAAATTTATTTGAATGATTTTATTTGAAATTCATGCTTCAACCACATGTACATGTATTCATTTGCTAATGCTATTTTAAAATTATTGAAAGTAATGCATCTAAGCTTTTAATCTGTATTTTTATAGTGGTATATCAATAATCAAGTAAGCTACCTAATGTTGTCCTAACTCACTAGTTTGTTTCTTTTTATTGCTTTGCTCTTAAACAAACATAAACTAATATTTTAATAATAGTACATGAATTGAATATTTTTTCTGTACTGTTAGTATGGAGATTCGTCAAATGCAATACAATCAGCAGATGACAAGTATACACGAGTATGGGCATATTTCTATTATAGTTATCAGCCATTTCGTATTATGTTTTTCTTCTTCTTCTTCTTCTTCTCTTAGGATACAACCGATAATGATGATGAAGTTACTGAAGTAAGTTTTTAGTTTAATAACTCAAAATTTTATTTATTTATTCTTTTAATTATTTTTGTTTAGCTACAATCAAAAACATCGATATCATCATTTGAAGATATTCGACTATTCATAAATAAATCTAATTGGGCACCATTGAGTGTTTTTCTTCATTTTCTTCTAACTGATTCGAACAGTGATCCTAATTATTTGGTAAATAATCTTTACGAAGAATGTTTTATTTTTTATTATCGAATTTTTTCATTTAGTTATTCTATATATTAACGGAAGAATTGCGTCCAAAAAAAGCAGAAAATCGAAGCGAATTAGTACGATGGATATTTGAAATTCATTCCACATTCACTATGAATGGCAGCGTAAATATATTTATTAGATACAGGAAAATTTTTTAATATAATTAAAATGTTTTCTTTTTTTGATAGCCCTTGTATATTGGCCTTCCTCAATCACAAACAGATTCAATAAATCGATGTTTAGAAGCTCAACAACAAGATCTAAATGATGATATCAAACTCATATTTAATGACGCAAAAGATTTTGCACGATCAATTATAAGCGATCGACAACTATCTGATTTTAATCATAAACGAACGCTCGGTAATTAGTCTTTGCAATCATGCAAAACGAAACGTTCACATCTCCTTCAGTTCATTTACACTTGAACAAACTACTATGACCTCTTTCTCTCTCCCCCTCTCTCTCTCTATAAGAATAATGATAATATCTTTAAAATAACAAAAGTTAACAATGTTGTCAATGTCATGAAGTTTTCACATCGATGAAAAGATCCCTTGAAAGCTCGATTTGAATTGTAATTTCCTCTTAATGAATTTTTATCATCGATATGCTCATTTGAGCGATGAAATTGTTCTCTTTCGATGTACAAAAAGATGACCTTTTGTGATTGTTTTGTTCAAGGATTCTCTCGATACTTTTGATTTTAACCTACCAACCTTGGCGTAATATCACACGGGAAAGATCAAAATTGAGGAAATTTCGCATAGCGAAAGATTTGATCATCATACGTTTCTGTATTAACGTAACCGATTGTTACTATATTGAGAGTATCGATTGTTTTGCCTGTTAAGCATGAAACTCAATCTTGAATAGAATAGTTTGATAAGTCTATCATTTGATAAAAATCGATTGAGAGTTTTTATACAATCTTAAAGAAACGTTTTTCATTTGTTCGTATATATTCAAGTGTTGAGTTTTTTTTTGAAATTACAGGTGTTTATCGTGATATTGATTTTCCATTAACAACAAAACAAAGTCATTTTATTGAAGAATTATTTCGATCAAAATTTGAATCCTATTATAAAGCAAATACTGATGATTGGAACAGTATAAGAAATTCAAAAGAGTATGTTAAAAATGAATAAAAAAAATCTTTTTTTGTTTTACTAAGTAATTTTGTTTTCAGTCTTGCACTAATATGTTCATTAGCTACATTTTTAAAACGTTGTGATATTAAAAAATGTGGTAACATTCCATTGGAAAAAATTCCAAAATTTCTCGATCGAGAACAAAGACGATTATTATCAAAATTACCACGAGCACCACAAACTAAAAGAGTAGGCTGCTATTAAATTTCTTGAATTACTGAGAAATAAAGATCAATTCTTTGTTTTTTTTGTATCTAGGTTAAAGATCATCAATTAAATGAACATCAATTTTCAATTCAAACTTCATGTAAAGTTTGTTCTAAACCAGTATGGGGAATTAACTATCAAGGATATTTATGTGGATGTAAGTCGTAAAAACAGCAATGTCTATCAGCAAAACAAGCTTTTATTTTTTATATAGATTGTCAACAATCGTTTCATCGTGAATGTTGTTCACTAATCAGTGAAAAATGTTCAAAAGATCGAAAAACAAATAGTATTAACAATCCTATTCAAATGAAACCACGTAAAACACCAAAAAATACCTCAAGTAAGTCTTTTATTTTGTTTTGCAACAGAATCATTCGGATTTCGAAGTAGAGGATTTGAAAAATCAATAAAAATGATATTGCTCAGAACTGAAGGTGGGCAGAATTTCCGTTTGTAATATCCGTAATATTGAATAGACTCTACGATTATTGATTGTTTAATAAAACAAAACAAAAATAGAAAGCTAAACTCTTTCAGAATCGTCATCTCGTTCGCTCTCAGAATCATTTTCAGCTGACAATCTTATACAACCATTATTTGGTGGTATACCCTGTTCATGTACGCAACAACATATGCAACAGCAAGTAGTTTCACCACAACGGGTATTTATACGACGTTCTGTTGGTGGAAGTAGTACATTATTTAACGAAATTATGATGACATATAACGGTACATTGTTCAATACATGTTGTTTTCGTGTTAATTTTGTATAGTACACAACATTCCTAATTCTACGTGTGATGTTTTGTTTATTTGTTTGTCTTTATCACTGTATTAAGTTATTGATTTTGTTTTAAGAACGAGAAAAATAATAAGAGGTTTTAATTTGTTTAGGTCCAACAAGAACTTCGAGTTTAAATGATGGACGAGAAGGAAGTATTCGTAAGTTGAAAAACAAAAAACAGAATTGAATTTATTATTGTCTATTTGAATTGAATGTTTCCTCTTTTAGCAAATGAAAATTATGAAAATGCGTCAGGTACAAATGAAGGAAATGGTGAGAAGAAATTTAGTTTACTTTGCTTTTCAGCAATTTAAAAATGAATTTTTCAGATGTGATCAGTGCAAATCTATTATCAATACAGGAACAGAATAAAAATTCAAAGTAAAACTATTGAAAAACCAATGATAGAATGTAAAATATATTTATTTGAATAGTTTGGGACGACGTTTTAGTGATCGACAAGTAGCGCCTCATCGGCCAGCATCGAAACATCGTTCGAGCAGGTATATAGAAATACTCTTTTTTTCAAATTCATAAATAAAAATATATTGATTTCAGTGAAAGCAACGATAGCGATGAGGGGTATTGCAATAATAATGCTAATTTTGTTCCTCTTAGCACCCCATTTCCGTTTTCATCACTATTTTCATTGATTGCATGAGACTAGTTATAAAAATAGAAACAGGAGAAGAGAATAGTAAATTTCACCAAATGAGTAGTTTTTTTTCTTCTATGCCTAAACGCATGAGCGATTGATCTACTCATTCTAATACAAAAAAGTTAATTGACCGAATTTGACTTTATTTACTCTCATCTTGCTGATCCGTCAGCATGTGCTTTTATTCTCATATTCTTTATCAACAGTAAAGTTGGCAACAACCTGCTTTTTGCTATTGTAATTTAAATGGTGATATGAGAAAAGCGTTTTATTTTTTCAATTCTAGTAATCCGCAAATGGGTGGAAATACAATTGATGAACTTCTTAGTCGCGGTGACAGTGAAGTAACTATTCAACAACAAGATTCAATTAATCAAAAGTAAGTCCATTAAATTCATTATAATCTTACCAAGAGAAAAAAATCGGAGTCTCAAAATCATTAGGTCGCTTATATTTGTTTTAAGGAGTAAAACTTTTTAGTGGAAAAAAATTTTCTTTATTTTTTAAATTCATTATCTAGAACTTTGAAAAAATAGTTGAAAATATTGACGATTAAATCAGGAAAATGTTTTTTGTACAGAAACTAGCTGTATTTTCTATACTTTGAGGTATAAACAGTCCTATGTTAACCAGTATTCATATCTTCGATTTGAACTCAAAATACAAAGTTCTTGTTAACTCCGAAGGACTTTACCAAAAAACGTTCAATTCCTATTGTCTTGATACTAAAGGAAGATCCAAATATTGTGATTCTCATACTTTCTTCTATATACACTTCCAAATTATTATTTCTTAGTGGCGAAAAAATAACGAAAGATCATTAAAACCAATTAGATATCTGTTGGGAGAATTTTTTTTTTACTACGAAATCTTAGCGTTTGAAATTGATATATTTCTTCTTTTTTTCTAAATAATTTTAGATCAAACTCATTTGATACACCAACAATTTCTGAGTCGGCTAATCAACAAACAACAACCTACGGTGACAGTGATCTCGAAGCTGATGTCAATACATTACCAAATTTGAGTGATTTTATTCCAAACGATGTTCTTCAATTGCTCTATCAATCACGTGAATGGAAATTACAAACTACAATAAACGAATTAATTCATACGGAACGGACACATCTAAAAGGCTTAAAAATAATGAAAAAATGTTTTCGAGAACCAATGGAACGTTTTCCTGGAATGAGTCCTGTTGAACTTGACTGTATATTTCGAAACCTTGATCAACTTATCGATTTACATAGTAAGATAAAAGATTCCGCAAAAAAGACAGCAACTAATAATCATCATTCTGTACTTTCTAGCTCAATTTAAATATGCGTTACGTCAGCATCGTGAAGAAGCAAAAGATCATGTTGTTCGTCATATTGGCGATTTGATTCTTAGATTTGTAAGAGCATTTTAATTTTTTTTTGTAAATAAAACAAATAAACATAATTTCTCTTTAGCTTGACGGCGACAAGGGTGAACAATTTGCTCGTGCCTGTGCTTATTTTATTGAAGATCAATCTCAAGCATTGAAATTAATTAAAAAGAAAGAACAATCAGCAGATTTTGCAGCACTGATGCGAGTAAGTTTAGCGCTGAGTGTTAAAGTATTGTATTCTTAGAAGCAATTCGATCATATTCCATATTTTACTCAGACAGTAATGGCACTAGCAAGTTTATTTTAGCCTGCATACATTTAGAAGGCTCAACCCTGAAATTCTTTACTTTTACCTCATTTCTATTTTATTAATCCATTGAAAATGACTATGCATTAAGGTCGCGAACCCTACTCACAGTTTGATTTATGGCTATTTCAAACTTTTCTTTTCTTTTTTTCTTGGGTATCATAAAACATATTCTTTTTTTAGGTGTGTGAAGCAAATACTTTGTGTCGTCGTTTAACATTGAAAGATTATTTACCGTCTGTTATGACACGATTTACAAAATTAAAAATGCTATTTGAAGCAATGAAAAAATTTGTTTCCGATGATGAAATCGAAAGTGAAAAATTAAGTAAATGTGTTGACTGTGCTGATAGTATATTAAAGCGTATGAATTATGCACGTTTGAAAAAAGAACAGGAAGCTTTATTAAAACAAATTAAATCAAATCTTGAAATCCAAATACCAAATGATGATAAATCAATTAATTTACAAAATCTTCATGTAAGCACGAAACAAAAATAGAAATTCGTAAAATCTATTTAAATATTTTATAGGATTGTCTTGAAGTGACCAACAATCGTCTAATCTATTCGGGTACATTAAAACTATTACCTGATACAACAACACAAAAAACTGAATTCGAATGTTGTCTTTTCACGGATGTATTTGTTTTCTTTCAAAAAATTCCAATGCAACCAACAGAACAACGAGGCATTGATGAACCATATCGTTATGTTTTAAAAGAACATCAACGTGATGCTAACATTGGCCGTCACACGCGACCACGAGCAGCTGTACCTGGGGCAAGATATACTGCAACACAAAATTTTATTCTAACACCAGTTATCCGATTGGAACATTTATTGATCAAGAAAAAAGCATGTGGAGGTAATTACATTTCAAGTACAATGATTAGATATTTCTTAGTTTTTAAAATGCTATTCTACAAAAATTCAAAGCATTTTCAAATATTGACATATAAGACTGAATATTATAGGGGTATATAGAAATTTTTCTTTCACAAATTATGTTTGTTTGCTTAGAAAAAAAAACAAATCCTCGCTTGTATGATTTTCGACAAAAAGGGTTGAACCATATATTAGTTTATAGTTGAAAACTATTGAAAATATTCAGATAAAATACTATTGAAAATGAAAGATGATTGAAGTTTTTGGATTATTTCTATTTTGCTATGCAAAACATATATTATCTGTTTTAGGCGCTCGTTCTTTTTATGTCATTGATACTGATAAGAAACAATTGATTGAAGTTGAAGCCAATTCTAAAGATGATCTTGAAAAGTAAATCGAATATTTCTTTTCTTGCATTCTAAATCATCAACATCGTCATTCTTTTTCGTATTTAGATGGCTAGAATGGATTGAAAAAGGTCGAAAACCATTTGAAAAATCCAAATCAGTTACTTCATCAGCAAGTGAAAAGAGTTTAAGCCCATCTCTTACTTCACAATCTACAGTTGCATTACAACCATCAAAATCAACAACTAGGTAAATAAAAAAAAAACCTTTTTCCGTAAGGCCAATGCATTTCATGACGCACTATGTATGTGAATGCTAATAAGTACTTCAGTTATGATCAAACATTTTCAGGGGCATATTAGATAAATCTGAGATATAGTACTTCAAATACATCTATTTTTCATCTTCGAATATAGCTTTCAAGTCTTTGATGGATACGACGTCTATCAGACGAGTTTCTTGGATGTGTGCTTTTAACGAGAGCCTGTGACAAAAATAAAACGTGCAGCTAAAAAATTACTTGAACAATTTTACCCAAACCCTATGGCATTTGCTATTTATAAAATGATCACATCACGTGATTAAGTGCAACAATAATAAAGACATCTGTCCTAGAATAGATTTCTCTATGATTAGCAACAGTAGCTAGTTCCTGTTCTACTTATTTTATTCCGGTGGGATTGCACTAATGATTTTTTTCTTCTAAATTACAGATCAGCAATAATCGAAGAACAAGAAAATATTCAATTAGTTGAACCAAATCAAGTTAAAATAATAGAAAAACAAACGTTAATTGAAGATACACCAGACTCATTGTTCAATGCAATTCTTGAGAAAGACAAAGAATTGAAACGTTTATTGCATGAAAAAGAAATGCTTCTTTCACGTCTTCTCAACATTCCTGAAAGTAAAATTAATGATATGCCAGGAAATGTAAGAATCGATTTAACAAAAACTGTAATTCTATTCTAATTCTATTCTATTAAATATAGATTGCATCAGTACACAAAATGAAACCAAATTCATCGTTAGAAGCCATTACAAATGCTGCTAGCTATCGTAAGAAAATATTTTTTTGTTTGCGTTCTGTTTAATAAAAAAGCATTTTTAATATTGATTTAGATAATCAATTAGTACAAGCAGTAAGTCAAAGACAAAATCGAGCAGCAGAAGAAAAGAAAATTTCAGCAATTGAAGTTCAATCATTTTGGACACCATTAACTCAACTTGGTGAACAGCTAACTTTAGCTTTGGTACGTTTTTATTAATGAAAACACGAAGAAAATAATCGAAATTTCTGTTTTTTTTGTAATTTTGTTTAGAAATTAACAAATCAACAAAAAAATGATGGCCCTCAAATACGTGAATATCGTGTACAAATTTCAGATACTGAAAATCCAGTTTTGCGACGAAATAGTAATTCAACTAGTACAATTAATATAACGCCTTCAATGCTTAGTGGAACATCTCAAACATATTCGGATCTAAAAGACTCGATATCTTTGTCATCTCTACATTCATCTGAGTCACTTGGCTCAGTTAGAACACCATCACAAGCGCAAACATTTCATGATATGACTCAATTCGAACGACGATCACCTTTAGTTAATGAACAACTATCGTCTATAACAGATTTAGATGAAACAATGAAATCTCCACCACTAAAATCGAAATTACAGCAATTACATATGGCAACAGAAGTTATTGAACGTTACGATGAAGGAGTATTTGATGATGGTAACGGAAGTCCAACAGAAGAAGATGAAAACAATAGTGCTGCTGCTGCTGATAGTGATGATGAAGATGAAATTGAACATTTTGATTCTACTGATAGTATTATTGCATCTGTTGATACTGCTCCACAACAATCGAACAATTATTTATTACAAACAAATAATGTTCAAACGAATTTAGATAATTCAACAGAAGCTCAAACAGTTGACTTAGGTAAAAATTATTACTCAGACAGAAAAATCTATCAATTGTAATTCGACTATTAGAACTTTGATTGTATGTTTATTTCAAAACGTTTCAAAGTAGGTATTTCAAAGGATCGCATTAGAATCGCTTGCCATTAACTGCTAACTTTCTCCCAATAGATACTTATAGTAGAAAATAAAGTTTCAGATAAGATAACCGATTTCATATTATTTAAAACGCTTCAAGTTCGCACAGGAAATAATCTATTAGATCTCAGTGACATAAATCTTAGTATCTATGTGAGAAAATTCCAACCTGATCAAACAGATTTGGAAAAATATTGTCAATGAATTCTTTGCGGATGTATGAAGAACTGTTCTTTTTTCTTTCGAGAACGAGTATCTCGTAAGTTTAGATGCTTTCATTCCGATACAAAGTTCACAATAATTAATCATAGTTTCGTTTTTTAGTAGGTCAGACATAGTCAAAAGTACATCGTTAAAAGATATCGTCAATACATAAGCGATGTTTATCAGCTTATGAAGAAAATTTATAATAAGAGTACATTATTCGAAGTGTTAATGATCTGCTAGCAGATTAGTAGGTCGTATCGTATAAGTTGATTGATGACTATTGAATATACTACACACAGGATTCGAAATACTAGAAATTCCTTTCTCTTTTTTTTTGTCTTGATTGTTATATTAGATTATTTTTGCTCAATAGGCAATATTTCTTTCCTAACAATGTAGATTCCTAAAACAAAATATTCTTCGCTATACTCAAGCATCTAGCAATAGCTTTTTTTTTAGATCTATACAGTTTGATAAAAAAAAAAGAATTTTGTATTTATGTATTTTTAGACATGTATGAAGAAGAAGTTTATGACAATGTAAAATCTAATGATTCTTCAATGAATAATGTTAATGACAAACCAGCAATACGCAATGTCAGCGATGCATAAATGTTTGTTGTTATTTATAATGAATGATGATTTATTTCTTATTCTTTTGGTGCTCTTTTTTTTGCCATGATTAATCGTCTGATTTTCATTTTTCTGGTTTGTTTCTCGAAACTCTATGCACATTGATTAGACATTCATTTTGATTACATATATATACACTTATATATATATATATATATATATATTTACACATAAATACGCTATGTTGGCCTGTTTTTAATATGCTTTTTAACAAAAAAAAAACATTTTTTTTTCATTTCTTATTATTATTGTCCACCGCGAAACCATCCAGATCAAAAAATCAATTAGGTTCTGTGCTAAATATTCTGCTTTTTTGTTAACTGAGAAAAAAACACAACAAAAATATGTTTCAAATTTTTTTGTGTATTTTTTGCGCGTTTGCTTGTCCGTTTTGTTTTTCTTTTGTGTACAGTTTCTTTTCGTTTGTTTTTCTTGCTGGTTGGCAGCTATGCGCATCTTCTTTCTTTCTACTTTTACTCGCAACGAACCTTTTGTGCGGATTCTCGTTCTCTCTGTACACATACGGTGTGTGAGAATGTTGATTATTTTGTTTTTACTTTGTTCTCGGTCTCTCTTTTACAAATGGCGGATTGCTGAATGTGTCTTTTTTTCTCTCTTGAAGTATACATATATATTTTTTGCTTGTTGCTGCCTTCCACTTTGTCATCAACAGAAAAAAATAAAAGTCAATAAGTAGCGAATCATTTTCAGGCGATCAAAATTTATTAAACGAGTTAAATATGGAACATTAACAAACGGAGAAAATAAAATAAAGTTATTTGTATTTGGAAGACCAAGCAGAAAAGTCTGTTTAGAATTCTGTACAGAGAAATCACGGGGACAAAAAGAAAACGTATCAAGATGGCTGACAACTTTTCACATTCAGATAACCTTGATAGTACACTATTTCTTTATCATCAGTCACGTTTACTGCTGCTGAATATAATAAGAACAAGAAGATTTAGAAGTGTTTCATTCGGATACTGAGTATCTAACTAAAATTATGATTGTGATATGAACGATCAATGAAGTTCTTCTCTGTCAAATACATAAGATTTCAAGGTTGTTTTTAAGTTGAGATGCATACAACAAGCTCAATTGAGAAAATAAACAATTTCAAACATAATGAGAAACTATCTCAGTTCTTACGACTACTCCTCATTAAGAAACACGCACAATAGGAAATAAAAACAATCGAACTTTAGCGTTAAACGGTGCATTTTTTAATGATGTTTTCAACGAACGACAGTAAATAATATAATCACGCTTTATTGTCTGCAGAACTCGATAGTTTTTCACACAAAACAACAATAAGATCGTTGAAGCCTTCAAAACTAACTGATTTTTAAACAATACTTTACTGTAACTATGAAATATTTATGAACTTGTCATGTAGAAGAGAACTTTATTGACTAGCCATATCATCAGTTAAATTTCAGTAAGGAACTCAGTATCCGAAGTAAAAATCAACATTTACCTTATTCTCATAATTTTGAGCATGTATCGAAGTTGGAATGGATTGAAATGAGATGAGGACATTTATTCAGTTAGAATCTCTCTGTTTTACACACACATTGAGAAAGCAAAAAAATAAAGAATTTTTATTGTTTTTTTTATCGGACCATTGGTTTTTGTCGACTACCATTCACAGATATTGGTGGTGTCGATTGTTGGTCTTCATCATATGTTCCTCTATGATACGATCCACTATTGTGTATAACTGTTGTTGATGGGGATTGTTTCCACGGTCCTTGGGCTGCTGCTGCATCGAAAATATGCTATAAAAAATATATAATTTCGAAAAAGAAAATATAGTGACAGCCTTTTGTAAAACAAACAACTTACACGTCGATTTGTTCGCATTTGAGCTTGTCGAAAAGGCATACTATCAAGATCGGAAAGTAATAATTCTTTTTGCATACGTTCAAATCTTTCAGCTGCATCATCATAAACTTGATAATCATTATTATTTTTATTTGACGTTAATAAATCATCCATAGCACCGGTATTATTTCCACTTACGTAGCATTCTCTATACCATACATCGAATTCTAAATGAATATAAAAGCGAATGGGAAAAATTTCAGACTAGTCTCTTTTTACCTTGAAGAAGTCGATTTTGACATTGATTGACCAAGTTTTGACAATATGTGATTTCGGATTTCAGATTCTTCCATTGATCGTAATCGGTACGATAGATGCCTTTAAGTTCTTGAAGTTTTGCAATCAATTCATATTCTTCTTCGTCAATTATTGTCTCACCATTTTCATTTAGAAACTCACCTTTTAATGAAAAGAAAAAAGTTCAGCGACTAAAGAACAAAAAATAGAAATCAAACCAATTCTTTACCCATTGTTAATCGCTCATTCTTTTTACGTTCAGCTGCAATACGTGTTTTATCAATTTCAGCTTTAGCTTGATTAACACGTCGTGCTAGTTCAGCAAATTGTTTCTTCTTTACTGCCATGATGTCTTTATTCTCGATATAAATTTTATTTAAATTTACACCTCGAGTTTGTTTGAATTCTTCAAAGGCAGCAGTTCGACCCGGTGGAGCACTATATGTAAATTTAATAAAAGAAAACATGATTATGCATGTTTGACATAATAATTTACTGGAGTCCTTGATCTTTTGTGTCAACCATTTCACTGGGTTCTTTTACACGTGAATATTGTTCATCGTCAGTAGTCATAGTTCGTTGAGGGCCATTACCTGTGGGTTTTAAACCATTAGGAGAAGCTTTGTCTTTAGTACTAATTTAATATTGAATAAATAATCAACTGAAATCAATCGATTTATGTCTTAAAAAAGGAAATTTACTTTATTTGTTGTACTCCAGGTGCTTTCGTTGTTGCAGCAGGAGCAACAGCAGCAGCAGCTGGTTGTCTTTTATTTCGTGTCATTTTCAATAATGCTTCTTTATTTGTTCGTTGATCTTTTGATGCTGTACCCAAACCAAAACTTTGACCATCCAGATCTCCTGCAGTACCGCCTGCACCGGTCAGACCTGGATTCGTGCCAAACATCTGAAGAATCAATAGCAATATTTTAATGCATATCAATAAAACGATGATAATCAATAGTTATGGCTTCGGGAACAATGATTTGTGTCGCATATGATAGTTATATTGATTCTTCAAATGAATATATTTCTTTCTGTCCTAAAGTCCATTAATTCACAATCTCAAACAGATGCTAAACCAGAGGTGTAGAACTATCATAGACCGCTTATATATATATATATATATATATATATATGTTAAGTCTCGTCCCTAATGACATCTGTAGAGTGTTTAGTAATAGAATGATGAAGGTCTACTCCTCTTATCTATATATACAGAGAGAGAGAGAGTGAAACAGTTTATCTGTTAACAACTGCCGAAGGTATGATATTCAAATAAATCGTCATGTTGCTCTCAACTAGCACATGTATTTTGGTTTTATCGATATAGAAATTTTTTTTTAATTATTGCTTTTATGTTGTCTCAAAAATATAGGAATTTACTTTTTGATTATCTTGCTGTTCATATTCATATTTATCTGCAATAGCACGTCGATCATGTAACTTTTTCTCCACATCTTTTTCTGAGGCTCTAAAAATTAATCAATATTTTAGTTTTAATCTTTTCGTTCAAATTAACCTACCGACAAATATGCCTGAATGCGTTGAACACAGCTATATAGAAGATTAAAAAAAAAGAGTAAATCTATTTTAACTTGTATAAATAAAATAACAACAAACCTTGGACTTGACGAAGATTTTTCACTTCAATGTCATCCAATGTTCCATCAATAAATCGACGACATTGATTTTCAATTTCATATAATTGTTGTTCAGATATAGGCTCATAGGATGTACCATTTCGATTAAGTAATGCATCATGTAATGCTAATTCGTCTCGTAGTTGTTTATTTTCGCGTTTATAATTTTCAAGAGCTTTTACTGGATCAATAACTTCATTTACAGTTGGTTCAGCTGGAACACATGCCATTCGGCTGGCAAAACGAAGTGTTGAAACCTATTCAAGAGAAAAGATCTTCATAGAATAAAATAATTTCTATCATTATCTATACTGTTTCTTCAAGATGCTGCATTTCTGGCCAAATATTTGCAATCATCACAGTATTACATCGCCCGCCAATACTATCTTTTAATGTGTGTGTTAATTTTGAGCTACGAAAATTATGAGAATTAGCTTTCTTATCCGTTAAGTTTAGTACAGCTTGTTCAAGAAATGATAATGATTTATTAATGAATGTTGCTTCTCTTTTTGTCACACCTTCAGACTAAAATTTAAATTTAAATAATAATAAATTAATCTTTGAAGAAATCATTTACATTAGTTTTAGCTAAGCGTTCACTGCCAGCTAAATCAACAAGATTCAATTTTGATATTGTATATTTTTCATCGGATGATAAAATAGATCGACATTCAATAAGAACTGTAAATATACAATGTGACCGAGATGATTGCTTATTAAGTACATGTTGACCTATAGCGCGATTTGTTTCGCCTTCAAAGAGTAAATTCAATGCTTCTTCTTCACTGTTGGCAATACGATAAGATAATCCTTTTATATAAACTAGACCCGAGTCTTCACCAATCGATAATTGTTGTAATTGTTGTTGATAATCCGATTGTGAATTTAATGTGCGAAGTAAATCACACATTTGATCGTTATAGATCTCAAGATAGGCGATGCTTAAAAATAAAAATTGAAAACATAGTTGATGTAATTGTTCATAAATGTGATTTTCATTACCGAACAGAATACGAATAATCTTGCCGAGCATTAATTTCTTGATAGAGATGTTGTAGACTACGTGGTATAATGCCACGATTTTGGTAACTTTCAGTAAAACCAGTCATCGTATGAGTTTTTCCAGCTCCCGTCTGGCCATAACACAATATTGTTCCTAGAATGTTTCGATCCATGAAAAGAAAAATATCTATGCGTTTTATAGAACAAACCATTGTAACCATCTAGTGAACGATCGACAACATCTTTTGCAACCGAATCAAAAATAACTTCTTGACCAACATTATTAAATAGCCCGTCAAAATGAAATGCCCAATCATTGATTTTATTATCAACCACACTTGCTGATGGTGTTCGATGAATAGTAATTGTCTATAAAAGATTTAAAAATACGTTTTTACTAGTTTCGAAAAAAAGATCATTCAATAAATAACTAACGCGATTATCTCGGCCGATTCCAATCATGTCCGATGCAAAATTATTTGTAGGACGAGATCGAATATAGACTTTGACTTTATTTGATGTTCTTGGTGGCATATTTGAAAGTTTTTGCTTTTTTTTCTGTAATTAAAAACTTATTTCTATAGAAACTAAATAAACGCTTATATCTTACATTTTATTTATATTTCTAAGGTTCGTTTTTTAAGTTTAATTGAAACACAATTACTCATGAATCAATACGATGGAAGAATGTATCTATCTAGAATAAGACGAAGTCGAAATAGATTAGAACATATCAATATAAATGGAAATGGGAACGGCTCGATTCGATTACCTGATAATTCTACGATGAAATCTGATGAATTACGACGTTATTGTCGAAATTATGTTCGTTTTCGTGAGAGTTCATCACGTTCGCGGTCACGTAACAGTTCGAAAATTTATTCTCGGCGATCTTCAATTGATTATCGAAAAAATCTAATCCTACTAGTTTTACAAATCATTGCTTTATTACATCTATGTTCAGTCATTTATTTTCATAACAAATCCTCATCGTTTACTGTCAAATATACAATAATAACAATCATTCTTTTCAATATTTTAACGTATGGCTGTGTTAAATATGACACACAACAAGTAGAACACGGAGGACTACTATTAGGCGAAAGCTCACTTCTATTTCTACTTTGGTATGGAGGAATCATTGGTGGAGGACTTGCATTACTTATCGAAAAACATAAACATCTTCGAAGTCAAACATTTACCTTTCGACTAAAACTATTATGTGCATTCAATGGTACCTGGCTTTTTATTGCCTATATTTTATACATGTATCGCAATGGATTCCTATTCGTAGAAGCTTCTGGTGCGTTCTTTTCTCTTTTTGAAGCCCTGCATTAGTCGTGATAATAGATGACATTAAAAATAACGAAACTATAGAAACTCCTTGTTGAGTAAATAAAAAGAAAAAAGAGCTCACAAAGATGTCGCAGTTGGAAGGCTGTTAGAAAATTTATTTGATACTGAACTGGAAAAAAAATCAATCGAATTCATCAAGTTTCATAGTGTCAAACATATATGATGCTTTAAAATATACATATTATTATGATTGCTTTTGTTTTTGCCTTACAGAATTCTAATGAAGGAAAGAAAACGTCCATCTTCCAGAAAAAGAAACATGTATTGAATTACTATGGGCAAATAGAGTGACTATTCGATCTGCTATACACATGCGTATCTGACTGCATGAATTCTTCTGCTCGACTGTGTCTGACGTTTTTTCTTCTCATATACTATTCTATTGCTGTAGTATAATCTGAGAATAACTTTATATGGATGTATCGTTATCTTCATACACTGAATTTCTATGATATCATCTGGCTTGCAATAAAATGGGGAAAAAAACAATTCTCTTTCAAAAAATATCAGACGCATCCCTGACGAAAGAAAGAATATTTCATCGAATGTCAAAAAACTGAAGAAAAAATTGTTCTTAACATCTAGTTAAATTAATGAAAAAGGATATTTTATTATGATCTTGAATTTAAATCTAATCTACAAATTATCTTTCCGCTTCTGAATGTTTGCGAGCGTTTGAACAATTTTTTAGTTTGATAATAAGCTTTTTTTTATTGGAAAAGACCTCTCAAAACCTACTATTTATGCTAAAAAGCATACATACTAGGCGTCAACAAAATAGTGTAAGACCAATTTCTCATCGTTGGCATATCATGCTGTGTGTAACTACAAGAAAATATACTTTTATTTCTACTTGCAGACATTGTGAAAAACTCTTTGTTATATTGAAAACATTTTCTATGCATAAGTTACAGTTTGAATACTTCTTCGATTAATTGCACATTCAAAAACAAATTGTTTATTTTTAATCACAAAAAATTTCTCGTCTACTGCTTTAAATTACATGGTGACAACGAAACCATAATTATTTATTGTTTTCTTTTCTATGTTAATACTTGACAATGTAGAGGAAATACATGCTTCGCTAGTTCTTTTCGAAGTGAGAATAAAAGATTTGAATTGTTGAAAGTTTAAGAAAGACTGCTGTCCATATGAACGCAACTTGTTTCCGATTCGTTTACTACAAGTAGTACTAATTCTTCATTAAAATCTGTGTCTAAATATTATCATGAGCTTCTTGTTTAATTTTTAGATTAGTTGTTTGTGTTAAAAGTTCAATCGCTCGAGCATTGAACAATCAAACAACAGGAATAAAATCATATAAAAACATACAATTGAACCGTTAAGAGCAGAGCCAAGAGGTTAAAGTAAACTATAAATAGAATTTCTCATATTATTATCATTGAGTATTGTTCGTTGGCACTAAACATTTTGACAATACCGTTGTCTTGTCATTTCTTTCAAAAAAATATTTTCCACTCAATCAATTAATTTTATTCTGTTGATTGCTATAATAATACATTTAAGAAAAAACAAACGAGTTGATATTGAATTCAACTCTTTTCCTATAAAATGATTCTGGTTTTGTAAAATCTTCTGCAATACCATCTGTATTCGTGTTATATATTTTGATGAAACAAACTATATTTAGAAATGAATGAATGTGTTCATCATGTCGTTTTCAATATTTCTCATTTTGAACAAGTCTTGAATGACTCCCGGGCGATTAGTGATAGTTAGTTCTCCTGTTCGATAATGCCAGGTTTATCGCAGGTAATCTGTGTATAGACGAAATAATATTTGAAAATCGTTTGGATGATTTATAAGTATCAGAATACAACGAAATTGGTTTTAGTCTTTAGTCCAATCAGCAATGTAAAAATCAGCTAAAATATTAATGACCAGAATGAAGTTGTGCACACCGTTGTCTGTCACCTACATGACATGACTCGTTGAGCCATACAATAATAGTGCAAGCGTGCGCATACAAAATGGTTCAAGCAGAAACTTTGCATGATGGCAATAAGATCTATGTGCCTTACAAAATGCTGACTATTCTTCCATTACCCTAATAGTGAAGAGAGAATTCAGTTAAATACTAACGTATGAAAATGGATGATTGTAATCATTCAGAATCATTCCACCTTTTTTTTCTTGTAGATTTTTAAAACGCCTGATCCGTAGACCGAAAACATTCTGTGACATAGAATACTTTATACACACGAAATGAGGCATTTGACAAACAATCACTGATATATTTCTTGAGTTGTTATACTTTACGGAACGATAGATAAATTTACAATATATTATGTTGTTAGTCTAAGAGTATGATTTAGAAAGATTATGTTGACCCTAGAAATAAGTACCGAATGTGATTATAAAACTGAAATGATGAACTAAATAAAGTATCTTGAAATATCAGTATGATTATTTCTAACTTTATCAGGAGCATAAGGATCTGATGAAGCAAAAATATAAGAGTTTACTGTCCTCTATAGAGTTACTGGTTTTTCTTAATTAATACTTTCACAGTCATCAAGAATAAGACAAACCATTTTCAGAAGAATGAAGAAAGTTAATTATTTTTCTTTAAAAAAATTATAAGGAAAATATTTCGAGAGACAATCAACAATTTGATTATAACACTCATGCAAATTATTTTTGATTAAACTTCCTTTTTTCATGCTGCTCATCTGAGAGAGAGAGAGAGAGAGAGAGAGAGAAAAATAGCTCTAGCATATTGTAAGGGCATTTTTTGCTGTTGATTCTAAATAACAATAGTCAATCAAGATGAATATCTGCATGTGATCATCTGCTAGTATACTTTATTCATCCATAATTAAGGTGTTTTGTTGAAGGTCTCTCGGAGTATTCAACCAGAAGAAACATCACTTCTTTCACCATTTGCATGCAAGAGGGATAATTGATTAGTAATCGTCGGTGGAACAATCAGATGATGCATAGTGTTCAGAAATTAGTTGTTTGCCAACAAGGAAGCAAACGAAAGCCAATTGTGAATTCAGCATACGAAAATTTCAACCTTTCAGTCGAAAAACAAATAGGTTGACCCGGAGTGCCCTGAACCAAATTAATTTTCTCAGTACAATCTAATTTGTGGTTGACAGTTTTCCAGTCATTTCGCTGGTTATTCATTGAATATTAATTTTTACCCAAAGAGAATATATATTCCCACGGCTATTAGAATAAAGAAAATTCAATGAACTATTCAGATCATCTGAGATCAGCAATGGATGTATGTGTACATTATTGTAGTATTGCCGATACTAACTGGTCGATAGATGATAAATGATAGGGATAATTAAAGAAATTTTCACTCGTACTAATCAATTTTTTTGTGAATTTTTTCAAAAATCAATTATTCATGAAGCAGTTAATGAATAATTTGTAAGCTATTACGGAACTCATTGATTGATACATACGTATCAATGGCAAATCTACCATGATAATTAAACTGCATTCAGTTTCCAGCCCAAAATATTTTTCCACAATTTTGTATTTTTCTAAAAACGCATTATTATAAATAATAAATTCAGTGTGAACGAACATCATTAATATTTCACTCGCGTTTCCATGCGAATAAAAAAGTTTATTAGATATATATACGCTATTAAGAAAACAAAAATTGAAAAATAGCGTTATAATACTGAAAATTAGTCGTTTTCAAATATGATTTCGTTTTCCGTAATGATATTATCTAGGAAATAAAATAAACATATGTCATTCACAACACTGCAATGATCAAAAACTAGTACTTCGTGAAAAACAAAAAAAGCATACCGACAGCATCCAACAATATTTCCTAATTTTTCGTGCTTGCCAACTAAATCAGTACGAAGAGAAAAAAACTAAACAATCATTTCCATAAATTTTGCATGAATTTATTTGCTTTTATTCTGCTCATAAGTTGTTGTGCTAATTAACTATTCTGTATTTGAGTAAACACCGACTATTATTTTTATATCAGGATAATGTCATACTATTCTTTATCATATTAAGTAATTCTTATAATAATGTTATCGTTTCATTTCAATAATGAAATGGAGCTTTCTGTTCTATATCTTAAACAATTATCCAATACTGGTACAGAGAAGTATTAAATTGACGTTACGATCAGGGATGTGCCGAAAGGAAAAAAGTGGGGGGGTTCAACGTATAGAATCCTGTACTCCCCCTCAGGATAGTTTGTAATATCCAGATTTTATAGTAAAAGTTCTACAACAATTTTGCTAAAGAAACCACTACTTTTCAAAAGTGGGGGGGTTCAGACCCCCCCTGTAACTCCCATGGGTACATCCCTGGTTACGATAACTCATAATATTCAAGTACTGGTACATGGCTCATATTTCTTAAATAAGATTAGTATGCAAACAAAATGAATGATTCTAAAAAATGCGAAAAAAGCATAAAAATCTGAATCTATGATTTGTGTCTTTCAACCTTTGAATCTCTTATTAGTTAACTTCAATCGATCTGATGTACTTCTACTGATTTGCGCACACGAATGTCTCAGTTCAAGTTAGTTTTCTCTTGAATATAGTAAATTTCAATAAAAATATAGAAAATGTTTTTGAAATGCCTGGTAAATGGTTTAGCAAGATGCATGTTTGGCATTGTTTCTCTAGATAAATTCAACATGAAGTTGTATCTTGGTAGTTGAGATTGATGTGTGTGTGCTGTTGGCGTGTGCAAGAATGTTTATTTTGATCGATGCCAGTTGTATGGCCGGTGTACACGAGACGAAATAAATTTCTTATTTTTGTATACAAATTAATAATACTAAGTAAAACAAAAGTGAAGATAAAATTTTATACTCAATAATTACTATGTTTACAAAATAAATTAAATTTTTTTTCAACATTAAAACTAAATTATGAGTTACTAGTTTAATTTATTAACTTCAAATATGTGTCAATTCCTTCAGTAAAGTATAATTATGTCAGCAGCTATTGTTGCTTTATTTTGCTATGAAAACATTTTCGGTGTTATTTGAGGAAGAGTTCTTCATACTTAAAATGGATGAAAGTGTGACTGTATCTATTGAACAACAATGGCATTCGCGCCATCAAAGAGCCACCTGCTGCTAAAAATGCCAACATTAGTGAAAACAGACGCCCTTGCGAACCATCAAAATGCAACAAAGAAAAAGGAAGAAGTATCACTGATACAATAGACTTCTGTTAATTGTAATTATACTATTTTTAATGACACAGACTAAGGAAGACTTCAAAAAAACAACACGAATGAAAAATAATTCATATTTTCATATTAATAACCAGAGCTTTACAAAGTCTTTTATATACTAAAACAAAAAATTTCCTTTGACTAGAACCTACTGAGCGTACAAGGATGGAATACTCAGTCGTGCCCCTCAAGATTATTATAAATACTTTATTTCTATTCGTTTAGACTGTTACATGGTGTTCGATCTTTAACTATTTCATTTTGTATAGTATTTTTAAAGCAATAACGACAATAACACATTATTTATTGATATACAAGCAAATTCAAAGTCGTGTACTATATGCTGCTGTTTTCTCATTCAATATTCAATGCCAATTGAAGAAAAATCAAAGTTAAATAATAGTTTCTTTCCTACTTATTTGGTTTCTTTTCCGCTGGAAAGAAAAGCCAAAATCTTCTACCCTTGACGCTTGTGTCTTTTCCTCTCCCTTCCGTTCGGTCGTTTCCTCTACATTTGACATGAAATACAGAACGGAGATGAAGACCACAAGATGTCATTTAAAATGTAGAAGGGAAAAAAAGGAGAAAAAAAGCACAGGATCCGCTTTTTTTCTTATTTCTTCTCGTATTTCCTTTTATTCATAACGTTAGCGTTCATATAACATCAGCGTTTTTCCTTTTAGTATACTCTGGGATAAGCTTTTCAAGGTTATAGGATGCGGTGTGCTCTCTAATTCTTCATGCATCAATGTTGAATATCTATTGGATTCAAAAAATGAACCATATTTTCATAATTCTTTTATTAAAATTTTCTCTATGTTTTGTTCAATCACAACAATTTTCAGGTTAGTTCATAGAAGAAAGAAGAAAAAGGCTTAGTAGACCTTAACTATGAATGTGCATTTTTAATTATTTTTCTTTGATTTAGAGGAAAGTCCATATCTAACTATTCGTTTAATGGATATTAAGATTCATGAGGTTGGTTGTTGTTTTAATTTTTTACTTCTCTTGCGATTGTATTTTATTTCTTAGTTGAAACCTGATCTGATAAATAAAATAGAAAAAGTGCTCGACTCTGAATTGAAACATACCGATGAGAAAAAAAGTGTTACATGTAAATCAATGTAAGCAGTCTTCATGGTTGAATTTATTTTTGTTTATTTATTTTTGCCTTATTTTAGTTATTTTGAACAAGACGTAAACTCTCCTACACAGGATGGTCGTTTTCTTGATTTGAGTATTCGAGGCATGTGCTTGGATGAACAAGGCCAACAACATATTGTCGATAAAGATTTAATGACTAGTAAGAATTTAAAAACGCAACACGATAAGTAGCTTTTCTTTTTTTTTTATTATATTTTCTAATTTATAGAGGCTATAATACGAAAAAAAGATCAAGTTAATGCCATAACTCATGCGACTCTTTTTCGCATTGGTAATATACAATTGTATACTCGTAATCGAAATCAACTTAATGTAATAATTATACCTGTATCCATTGGATTTGTTTCATTCTTATTTATTCTTACATTTTCCTTACGTCAGATGAGGTTTATAAAAAAAAAGAAACACTTTTTTTCTTATTTCTTTTATTTTTCTTTTCAATCTAGAGCTAAACAAAAACGTCTGCATATTATAATGGAATTACAGAAGAGAAAAGGTGCTACCACCAAAAAAGCGCCTGTTATACCTAATATTGATCCACTTGCAAATGATAAACAACGTTTATTGCAACTTGATCCAACTGTTGTTGGCAATGTTTCCAATACAATGGGTAGTCCAAAAGAATTCACTATGGAACAACATTCATCTCCAATTCGTTTTAATACCAAAACTGCTGCCGACAATCGCTGCTATCAAGGAACATCATCCCCACCAGTAGTACCATCGAAAGAAAATCGTGCAACATATGCGAATCGTGATAATGAAACATCATTTCAAGCACAACGACCATTAAAGTCTGGCCATGAAAATATGCATATACAATACGAAAAAGAACCACATGCTTCATCGAACCATTCTCAGTATCAATATGAGCCACAATATCCAGATATGATCTCGATGCAGGAACAAAATCCACGAGTTGTCGTTCGATCAATACGAGATGATCCGAACTATCCAACATATCATCAACCACAGCAGTACGAAGATACATCACAAAAATTTGTATCGATTCCAGTACAAGTAGAGCAAAGTTCCTCCTATCAACGATTTGTTTCACCACCTTATCATTCCGATCCTTATTATCCGCAAACAAACTCCTAGATCTAGGTTTAATAATGACCTTGAAAAAACGCAAAATTTCGGATTTTATACGTATTGAGTATATCAAAAACATATGCAATTATTTACCCTTCCAGTACTAGTTTTTTTATTATTAGAAAATAAACTTTTCTTCTAGCACTATATTTAAATGGTGAGCGAGTCAAGCTGAATTTTACAATCTAAGTCGTTTCCTTTTGCTTCAGTTTGTTAATTTTCAGTCATGTGCATAAATCGTTCGACACATTTTTCTGGACGTTTGAAATTTGAGAAAACTCATCAGACAACATGATTATCGAAGGCTATATATTACTCTAAAAATCAGCAGGCGATGAAGTAAGAAGTATTCAATGATAGAAGGAAAAATCAAGGAATTATCGATTCCTGCTTATTACAAGTAATTGTTTTTTAGATATTCTAAAGAATATCACAAGATATTAATTATATTCGATACTCAAAATCACTGTATTACTAAAATTTGAATGAAATTATAGGTAAAAACATGAATCTGTTTAATAGAACATAATCTAATATTTAACCTGAGTATCAACAGAGATTTATTGTTTTTGTTGAATAATATTGACGATTATTTAGATAGAACTATGGTGGTTTTCGGATGCTGCTACAAGTATAAAAATCGACGGATGGTTACAATCTATGGTTTTTTGTTGTTGTTGAAGATAATATCTTACTTTTGAGAGATTCTTATTCATAATGTTAAAGCGCATGTTATTAAATCATTTGCAAGAAACGTGAAAATATTCATGGTTTACTTTACTTGATTTCCCAAGGGCTTCGGTGAAAAAAACGGACTAAAAAATGATTAACGTCAAATTTCCGATAGTTAATTTGATTGTCAACAAAGCTGATAAAGGTGTTATCAAGGTAAGTTATTGAGTACTGAAAGTACTTGATAATAAATCTTCTTTGCATTGAAAATTTATCTCAAGTATTTGTTGATCTCTCGCGTATAATTACAAATCTGAACGATTTCACAAGTGTAAAACACTCGCATAATATGGAAAACAAGTAACAATACATTATTTCTAAAAATAGTTAGACTACTGATAATATCGAAGGACGATGACAAACTCTACAGCTTCGAGAAAAATAACCATTAGAATCACGATTGATTCAAGATGCCAATACGATGGCTATGAGCATAATGAAAAAATGATTTGGTATAATTGTACACACGGGTCATATCCATACATATTTCATCATTTTCTTGGCAAGAAGAAAATGCAGCAATGTTCGTAAAAGAAGAGTAATTACAATCTGTTCTTCAATTCAGATTTATTGTCCTATTTATTACTTCTAAAACAGTAACGAGTCATCGTTACATATAACTAATGACATACATACGGGACTTATTAAATAGCAGTCAGCGAACGAAACTCATATGACTGTTCTTTTAATAAGTAGTTACATAAAGATCTTGGAACAACTCTCTTTTTCTGATACGAATCTATATTCGACATATTCAGGTTTATCAATGTTCCAACTACAAAATATACTGACGAATATTGACAACTTTCATCGATTGTCTTAGAAACAATTAAACTTTAAACACCTCAAGATATCACTAAATCTGTAGTTCATCATTAAATCAGAAGTCTTAAACTACATGAGTTAAAACGTGAGATTGTAACCGTTACGATTGGAATTTTTTCACTTTTTTGTAATTATACGATACTTTTATTTATCTCTTATACAAGCGATATAAAATACTTCATTGTAGACAAAAGAATTCTGAAAGTCAAATTTGATATCGAAGCTAATTCTCACTGTAAGATGAAGTAGGTTAATTCGTGATTACAAACTTAGATTTCGACTTGTCCAAATGAGTATTTTCTATGCTCCGAAATATGTTCAATTCTCATTGAAATTAAAATTTTCAAATGTTAAGAATAATACTAGAAAAGTGTCGTTATCCAGATTTGAAAACTTGATCTCATTCTATTATATTTTCAATAGTAATCAAATACTTTTACATATTTTAGATGAAGCTTGTAGTTTTCTTCGCTCAATACAATCCATAAGAAACACTCGTCACTTTGCAATCGTTTTCGAATATTATTTTTCCTTTTAACTAACTAACCAAAAATATTAACAAAAACAATTATCAATATTATGAAGGCTTCTTGTAGGCATTTCACAGATGTTTTTTTCTAACATCTGTAGAAGAATATTAAAATTGTAAAGTTAAAAATTTCTCTTTCAAACTGTTTGATATTCAATTTTGATTAGAACGATGTGTCTAATTTTTAAAATGATGCTATTTCTCACATCAGCAAAGTTTGTTTCTGAAAGACGGTGTGTGATTTATGAATGATGTTTAAGCCCATATATCTAAATGAACTCATGGAAAAGTTAAGTCATCCAGTGCTGTTCCATGTGGTTATCATCAAATTCATCTTTGCAACCAATCGTTTCTAAATATTTTTCATCGGGATCAAATGATCCATAATATTTATTCAAAAAGAGCACAGTTCTGAACGATAAAGAAAATCTGGCCAACGAAAACTTCTTCACGTTAATCAATTATATCCGTTTTATTGAAAACTTCTGTTTAAAAGACGGATAATAAGTCCAACGTTGTTTAATACTTGTAGAATTATGACGTAGAAACCAATTCAGAAAGTAAAATAATAATAAAACTATCATTTATCATGCTCATCATTTTTTCCATATATATTCTTAGAGGTGTAAGCCGCCACCGCCGCCGCCAATGGACCAAAATATTTTTAATTTTCGAGCCGCCGCCACCGTCATATAAGCAGGAATACTAAATGTTTGAATATTTTCGACACTCAAAAACAGTCTTCAGGATTCTTCTGATCAAACTCCTAATAAGAAAGTTCTATATTATCATTTTTCCCTGTTCTGTTACATAATTCTCAAAACTGCGAAAATTTTTTAAAACAGCTTCTAAAGATTTTGAGCCGCCGCCGCTGGTGGGCTAAAAAAAAATTTAATTTTCGAGCCGCCCCTGCTGATCGAGGCGTCGGCGTACACCTCTATATATTCTGAAACCTATGATTCTTTTTTTTGGAAGAAAAATAATGAAATATCATTGCGCATATGTTCTGTTGCATTTCAAGAAGATTAATAATAATACGTAATATGATCACGATGCATTAAAACATGATAGCTAATACGTTCCGACAAAAAACATATCCTATTATTAGAAAGAAGGATTTACTTTTACAGAGAAAAGGTTTGTGCACGGTAATTTTTAGATCTGGCTTAATTTAGACGAGCGCATCTGAAGCTCTCAGTAACTATAACTGTAACAGTTAATTCGTGTTTCTCGTAGATGTGTTTAACAGTACTGATGTAACACAGAGCATATTTTTTAAATAGCCATATCTCTGATTTACTTCAACATCTTCCATTATTTTCTACTCAGTAAACCGAAAAATCTCTGTCTTCTTTTGTCTGTGTTCGTCAATTTTCTTTACCAGAGTACTATGTGTATATAGTATTTTTTAAGTCGCAATGAGTTCATTGCAAATGGTTACACCTGCTCTATTGCTACGAGCAATTATCGAATATTTACCATCTATTATGACTATTCTTCTTAATACTGTTTTCATTGTTGCAATTATACGACTACGAAATCTGCGTACACGACAAAATATTTTTCTAATCAAGTAAATAAATAAAACATAGTCATATTTTTTGAATGAAATACTTTAAATTCTCATTACTAATGACTATATCGATTAAAACATATTTTCCTCATTAAATATGACTACAGTGATACTCATTTGATATTGAATGTATGTCATGGTTATTATTTGAAAACATAGATTTATAACAAAGCAAAAGCAAATTAGGTTACTATTAATAGCATAAGGTACAATGATAATAATAACTGATCAGACATTCGAATATTCTCTACTTCAGAATACAGTCAATTCGAAGTTTTGATTTTATTTTAGTTCTGCAGTAAATCTTATATGTTTATGTTTTACTACGCTGGTCTCAGTGACAATTGCATAAAACTATTCAATAAACTACTATATCAATATGAAATTATGTCGTATAATAAGTTTTCTAATATATAGTTCTTGCCATGGCATTATGTATTCATATTTACTTCTTAGTATAAATCGTTTTATGGATGCATTCTATCGTTCGCAGAAACATCATTTATCAATAAAATGTATAGTACTTGAAATAATTTTGCAATGGTTTTTAGCATTTCTTATTCCATCGATACCATTTTGTTTGGATGAAATTAAATTGCAAATAAAACCACGATTTTGTTCAGCACGTAAACCACTTTATGTGATATTGAGAATGTTGACTGGATTCTTTTTACCAGTTATATTTATAACAAAAATTTTATCAAATATCTCATCGTTTCTATAGGCGTCAAAATTATAAAAATGAGAAATTACTACGACAATGTGCGGCATTTTCATGTGTATTCGCTATTGGTTGGGGACTTTTTGCGTGTATTTCCGTTTTTGACTTCAATGATATTGTTCCTGAAAGTATTTATTTAATTACACTATCATTTCTATCAATATCATTATTAGTTATTACTCTAATGATTATTCATTGGAATAAATTAAGCAGTCAAAGAATCAATATTTACTTTATTGCACATAAAATCTAAAAGAAAATATCCAACATCTGCAACTACTGTACAATTTTCAGGTCACCCTGTCTTCAATTGTAGTTAAATTAATCCTTTCGTTTTACTTTTGTTCTAATTGTAGAATTTCACTTTATCTCATGTTATATTTGTAAAATAAATTGCGAATAACATGATATCATTATAAAATATGACTTCCATTTTATTTGAAACATATACAAGTTTCTTTTCGTTGTCTTTGCAGATCGCGACTTGTAAAATTACTCTATCTTGCAAGATAGAAAATACGTATTTCTATCAATTTCGGAAACAAATTTAATTCATTTTATGCAAAACAATGAATCAATGTTTGTATTAATATTCTTTCATTGGTTGAGTATCATCAACAGATTCTATCGGATACTTTCTTTTGTATATTCAGATGTCATTGAACGCAGAATTTCCCGAGGTGAAAAATCTTTTCTCTGTTATTTAGATCTGAATAATAAACCTCTTCCATGTGTTCATTTATCCTAGATTTCATTTTATTATTTACTGATGTTTCTATTCCATTCCCTCTTGTTCTATGGTGCCTATTTCTAATTTATGCTTTGTGGAAAGAGTTGAAAATCAGAATAAAATAAAGTACTACATAGACGATATTAACTCCCATATTTTGGGCTATTAGCTACTCACTTGTTTGACCGCTATTGGAACTTAGACAAACGAATAAGTGGAAAAAATATGCTTAGGCATTGACTGTTACGTTTCGTATTTCCTTATGAAATGTTAATCTGATATGCCTGACAAGCTATTCTAGGGAATCTTTCTGTTTCTTTATAGGATATCATCCTCATGACATATGTAGTTGAGAACGAGTCTACATTCTATGTGTACTTTTATAGATACTCTGTAATCTTTTCTCGCTGTATCAATGAACATCAAATTCTAGTGAATCTTTCGTAGATATACATCCGATGTAACAATTATCCAATGAATTTTCTTCTCATGTTTTATTCTTCGATAGCAAATTAATAATTTTATTGTTAAACAAATATCAACATTTTCTGTTTTAGACATCAATAAGCTGTACTAGTTCACCTTATATATTCATTTTAAAAAAGCAAATGTAACTTAGTCATATCAATTACATAGAAGATAAATCGAAATTACGAATGAATTTTCTAAGTTGTTACAATTAAATACACTTAACTATAGGAATTTCATAGTAGCACAAGTGTTCACATATTTAAACACAATTGATATCTATTAATAAGATCCAACACATGTGTCATTTCTAAATGATCATTTTGTAAAGTTAATTTAAAGAGCAAATGATTATCTTGTCTACTATTATTGGTTGGGAAAAGTCATGCGATTTGCTGCAAGTCATTTAGTTAATGCCGATCGATAATGATGGACTAGGCGATGATCATCAACGTGAACACTGCCCCTCTTTAAATGAATCAATGTAGACAATATGGATGTGCGTGTATATGTCTGTTAATTTGAGTTCAGGGTATTGATCGTTTGCATCCGTTTTTTTTTTCGTGTCTCTCGCGTTCCTTTCTGACATTCTACTTGCTCATAAAGAACACGCACACGATTATGAGCAAGTGTTATAAACAAAAACTGTTGTTGTTCACTGTTGGAAATAGATCGATCAATGATTGATTATTCATTTGTGCGTCTTTTTCTCTGTGTATATATATATATAGAAGATATAAACTTCGAGATTAATGACTTTCATCTTTCCACCAATAAATAATAAAACAGCAGTCAACAGTAGTAGGCAAGGTAATTTGACTCGTGTACATCATCGATTAAAGAGAAATGATAATGATCCTCCTCATCATCATAGAGAAACAATAATAAGCATATGATGATGATGATGATGATGATGCAGAAGAAAGGCATGACACACCATTCAATGCAAAACAAAAAGGAGAAAAAGTACAGTTATAGAATTAACATGCATCTGCAGATGCTTGACATTACATGAAAATAATTGTTTGTCAAGAGACTCTCTTGATTGGAATCGATCAGTGTCGTCTTTGTCTTAGTCAATAAGAAAAATAGTTGCTCAGTGAAATTATCTCCTCATGTCGTGTCATGTCTCTTCTGTCTTTTTCTCTTCAACATTGTTAATCGTCGATTTTGTGTCCATTCAATAACAAGAAAGAAGATTGCACTTGATTGTTCTGTTTTCTCTGCTCATTTCCTGAATAGCTGCATATGATCGACGAACACGCCAAATGAATACTAAAACTATCTCATGCTGAGATGATCATCTATCTCATTATATTAAGCGAAGGAAAGGGAGGAGAGAGAGCAAGAGAGGGGAAAATATAAGGAAAAATCGATCAACCAATAGAAATAAATCGTATAAAATTTTGATTGGTGATTGAATTATAGAAAAAGAAGAAAAAAAATGCAATGTAGACAATCAATGGAATGACCACTTTTCTTTTATCGAACTCAATCCAAGAAGTATTTATTATTTTTCTAGACGCGAAAACTAACAAGTGTTTTGACAGATACGATAAAACACAATGATCGGTGGAAAGCCATTTGATGTTGATTCACTTTTACGTGATTGTGTTGTGAAGAAAAAACGACCTATACATGATGCGCTTCAAATTTATGATCATCATCATCATCAACAACAACAACAGGCGACCGATTTATCCATTGGCAAAGAAAAGATTCAATCTGGTTTGTATTAAAATATTTAAAACAAAACAAAAAGTTCACTTTTTATAGTTTTCATTTATAGATGAAAATGGTGATTGTTCGAATAGCTCAACAACTAGTAGTACGATGAGTACGATGAGAAATAGTATTGATGCTTATCGACAACATCTATTCAATAGTGCAAGTAGCGAAGTAGCAAAATCATTTCTATTGAGTATGCGAAATTTTACATCATCATCATCATCGACAACAGCAGCAACATTAGCAGGTGTAAATCATAGTAATGTTCAAATCAAGAAAACTAAACGACGTTCACGTGCCGCTTTTTCTCATGCACAAGTTATTGAACTCGAACGAAGATTCGCACAACAAAAATATTTATCAAGTACAGAACGAGCCGAATTGGCTAGTCTACTAAGTGTAAGTATGATAGTATTTGATATGACACATTGTTTTTCGAGTCTACGCATTAATGCGTCTCATGTGAAAATAAATCGAATTTCTTCTTTTGGTTTATTTTAGCTTCAAGAACAACAAGTCAAAATATGGTGAGACAACTTAAGATTTTGTTTGAATTGAATCTATCAAGAGAAAAAAAAGAACTTGAATTTTTACCTTTCATAGGTTTCAAAATCGACGCTATAAAGCAAAACGAAAACAACTTCTTAGTCAAGTAAATACAACACCAAATACACGTCATGCACCTGTAACTGTACTTGTCTATGAAAATCATGCATTTTCGGGTAGTTCATCATCATCTTCGTCATCTCGTTTAGCTCATCACAAACCACCATTGATGATTCCATCAATGAATCTTTAAACATACGAAGCCAGCAAACTTCATAAGAACTATTCATATTTATCTATGTACATCGTTGTTTTGTTTGTCAATTTTTGTGTTGTTGGTTTTTTTTTTCTTCTACTTCTCATGTGTGTCAATGTATATCAGTCAATATTATTGAGCAAACGTGAATCATCATTAAGATCATCAGTTTTTATACGTAAATATCCTGTATTATTCATTCCATTCATATTATCAATATTACTTTCATATTTTAAATTTGAATGGTAGATAATAATTAAATATTTCAGTAGATATTCAATAATTAATATTCCACTATAGAACGTAGCTGAAAATTGCCCGGGTAGAAACATCACACGAAGAATGTATGTGCTCGTAAAATAGAATGAACGTATTAGAATACTATTTAGTTGACAGAATTTCTTATCGATAAATACTATTGATGACATGGGATTAATGTCATCGAGAACAAATGGATGACGTATGGATTGAATAGTAACTATTAAATCGACTAGATGAAGAATGAATATAAGTAATTGAGGACAAATGTAACTTTGACATAAAACTGGTGGATTCCATTCATCATTTGATAAATAGTAATGATTATTCCATAGCCATTTCAGAGAAATGAACGATTGAATACAAAGTAAAATAAGAAAACTAAGTATGGAAAAAGATTTTAATTTATTAGAATCGTATTGATGATAATGTTGATTTGTATATTCATAGACATCAGGTAAGAGACGACCTGCTAGAATAAGCATCAGTAAAAAATGAAGAAATATTTGATGAATAGAACACCATATTCCATGTGTTATACCATTAATAGCAAGTAAATCATCAAGAATAAGACCAATAATACCAATCGATACGATCAAGCGAGAGAATTGTGAATACGGACGAGTTAATATTCGAAGAGAATTGCATTTCTGACCAATAAATGTAAGAATAGAAATAAATAGAATAAGAATAATAAATTGAAAAATATATCGAGTTGATCGAGTACTTGAAGAAAAATTTAGTTGAATAATTTCATTCATAGTTGTGTTGATGAGATTCGTTTTCGTGGAAGTTTTAATTGTTGAATTATGAGTCATCTTCTATACTGATTGACAGAAGAAATGAGCTGCTAGCTGATCAATGAGAGAATTCGTTTTTTTTTGTTGTGCAAAATATTAGGCGCGTTCACGTAGGATATAGCAAAGGTATATATTTCTGATGAATATGAGTTTGTTCGATTCAAATTGAAATAGTTATCAAAATTGTAAAGGTTTTGTCATATGTTTATAAGTATTGAATAATTTAGAATAGCTAGACAATAGATTTCGTTATTGGAATAGACTTTTAATGAAACATTGTTGCAATTGTTTATTATTTATTCGTCTATTAGAATACAAAACCAATGATTTTTCCATTGCAAGTTAGTTTTCCAATGGCTGACGTTGACTGTAAAAATCAAGGGTTTTTGTTAATAAACAAGTTGTTTTTCACTAACTCCACATGATTGATATGTAAAACATGGCGTAGCTGTGCACAGCTAGACTGTTTTATTATCTCTATTTGGTGACATGCTCATTATTTGAACTTCGATAAATCTAACAAAAAAGAAACAAATATCTAGTAGCATTCGTATTTTCGACGATTGCCTTTCAGAAAATGAATGGTTTGATGTTGGGCATGGTAAAATCTAATAACACTTTATTTGAAAATTTCTGTAAAAATCGCAAAATTTCTATTTACTTCCGTTTCTTTTTTGAAATTGTTTGTACAAAATAAATCTACACTAACATTCTCCTTGCATTCTACTTATGACAATGATCAATGCGTTGATACTTCATACAAGAGATATTTACTCCATACGATAGATACTACAAATATGCTCCTAACGTTTAGTTAATGAAACATAAAGTTTGATATTGATGTTAAACATTCTATGAATGTTACGTGAAGATGATTGAAATATTTCGACAACTGCTTTTTGTGTACTCACTTTTTGAGTACACTCTAGAATCAGGCATTGTGTCCGTCGGGCCGGCCGCAAGCACGATAACTTTCGAAAGGAGAGTCAGATCGTGATGAAATTTTCCACACAGTTCAATCTCATGAATATCTCGGTCGAGTTCGAAGATGAGAAGAATCCCTCAAGAAATGGTTGAGTTATCACCAGGCCATCCCTGAGAAGGAGTACAGGGATTTTTTTTCAAAAAACAAATTTTTCTCAGAATTATACACAACATGTATAACTCGACTCAGTTTTTAACGCTGATTCCGAATCTGATATTAGTTTTGAACTAAATCGTACCGTTCTAACGAAACATCGCCTGAAAAACGTCTCAAAACGCACAAAAACTGCATCCAAAAATCAAATTGCCTAGTTTCTCATGATAATTTTGGTGTTCAGACATTCTAGAATGACTCATATGTCCCATGCACTTTTTGCAGTACACATAACTCTCGGATAAAATCCGAAGTTTGCACATTTATTAACTATGAATATCATGCATTAACATGATAGAAGAAAGAAACAGTTGATTGGTAAAGATCCCAATGAAACTATTATGTATGTCTATGAAAAATCTGTACAGTTTCTAATCAAAACTGTGATTTTTTGTATTGAAAAAACTTTTGATCATCTTGATAACATCTCTTTTATGTTTTATGAATAGATTTATTTGAATTGATTTTGATAATAATCATTCTATGGCTCCATTTATCACATTTTTATTGTATGAATTATTTTAACAATAAGTAACGTGCGTCCTCTACGTGTCATACGTTGTTGACCAATCGTAGTTATTATCTCTTAACCATTTCTTATTCGAAATAGATCACCACTGGTACGAGACCTCTATTCGAAAGATTCATCATTTGTACATCTCTTATTTTTTTTTACATTTCATAGCAATAAATATTTAACCAATTAATTGATTGATTTTTGTTTCAAGAAAAACATTCGCACCTTTGGATAAACAATTCACAATACGACGGATATTGTATTTTGAGCAAGTTTTCAAAGAAAATAACTAGAAAATAAATTAAAACATTTTCTATTTAGTTAAATGATCTTAAATCATATTAAAAATAGTTCAACGTGCGGTCGAAAACCGCAAACAGCTGTGAAACACACAATCGATCGACCAAAAACTAAAACTTGGTACAATGATAATAGTATTACTCATCGAAATCATTCATATTCTTCACAATCAGTCACTACCAACAATCAATTTATAAATGAAGATAATTCTTGGTTAAAATTTTCAACAGCATTGTTCGATGATACACCTGAATTAGAATTAGCATGTGAAGAAGAAATGCTCAGTGAAAGTCAATTACAAAGTTATCCAACACAAGTAAAGAGTTTTAGTGTAAAAATGTTGTTTTTTGAAATTTATTTTCAGGCATATGATCCAACTGCTCCACTACCATTACCAGCTGTTCGTAAGCGTACATCAGTATTGAAAAAATTAACAACACCAGATATTGAAATTCTTCACGATCCTGATGAAGATTTTATACCTAGTGAATCGGATGACGATGATGATGAAAATTATTTGCCAGAACATGATCGACGTCCATATAATCGTACTAGTCATGTCAATGGTAGTGTTGGTCGAGGTAAGAAAAATAGTTTAGACTCTAAGAAAAAGATTTTCTAATTTGTCTGTCCTAAAAAAACAAAAACAGGTCGCGGACGTGGTGGACGTGGTCATCATTTAACTTCGACAAATAGTCGATTACCACCTTCAACTCATTTTGTTCGGCCACAACCTGAAATAAATTCTCATGCACGTTCAAAACTTCATTCATCATCTTCTATTACGGATAATCATCGTCATCATAATAGAGACTCATTTGACATTGAACTTGAACGTAGTTATGCTAATGCATTATTACGTTATTATGGTACTCGTAATGGACAAACAATTAACTCGAGTGATTATGGAGATTATCGTATTAGTATGTTTACTTTTATTTGTATATTTATTTCGACAATGAAAGAAATTTCTATTTTCATTAGAATGTTCTATATGTGGCGAACAGTCATTAAATAATATGTCATTTATAGCACATTTATGTTCACATTTTGAAGATGATCTTAACTATATAAGTCCATTTGATAAAATCTATCGTCGATGTTCAGTATGTCATGATGAATTTTCAACACCATTTCAAACATTACTACACAAAGACCAAGAACATATGATTGAAATCAATGAATTTCGTTGTCGAATTTGTCAACAAAATCATCATAGTTTAATAGATCTATTTACTCATTTAAATTATACCCATATCGGTCTTGATATGCCATATATATGTGATAGATGTAATTATCGAACATCAATGTATGAAGATATGGCTTATCATATTCGACAAGTAATTTTTGTCTTTTAATCCTAGTTTATCAAACACGATCAAAAAGAAGTATTGCACTATATTTGGATCCTTTCTTACACAAATCGTATATCAGCAGTAAAGTCTCGTTCGAATATTTATATTTAGTAACTATGTTCATATTATATTTCTCAAGGATTATTAAGAATGTGTAAAACTAAGTTTCATACAGATCGAAACGAAAACAACCTCCGTTAGTTTAAGCTGAACAACTAAATCCTAGTTTCCAACTAGACTTGATTTAACATCTTTTATTTACACTTTTGTTTTTTTCCCTATAGGTACATAAGGGAACACAATATTTTTTTTGTCCATACTGTTTTCAATCAGTATTATTACCAACAATATCAAATACAAATATTCTTAATTCAACGCCAGCTTTTCGTCATGTTATACTTCATTTTGATAGAATTGAAAATAGTAATAATAAACAACAACGTCGTATTGAATCATTATTTAAATTTTGTAATCGATGTACACTTCATGTTAAATCACTTAAAGAACATTATAATTATCATCATTCATTGAATATAAATAATGATGAGAAAAAATCATATTCGAATTCTGAAGAGAATAATTTATTGGAATTAAAAAGAAATAGTTATCAACAAATGGATGATTGTAAATTGATTAGAAAAAATATGTTTTTTGTTTTTGAATCATACATTTGTTTGTGTCTTTTTTAGCGTATAATCATCGATTTTATCCGCTAAAATTTGATCGAACGAAACAATTACCGATGGCAACTATACGACGTCGGCAAACAGCCTCAAACAATTATGAACAGGTTCGATTACTGAAAACAAATCCTATTTTTATCGTAAATGTGAATAGGTTTTTCGTCTATTTTAGGTTCATATGAATAATCGATGGTATTCTCGCCGGTGATTTGATAAACAGGAACTGATCTATATCTTGCATGTCTTAGCTACATGACTGGATGTGATTTTCTATACTCATATCAAGTATGTTGCTTTGCTTGAACAAAAAGTTTCATCTTGATCTCAAAACTTTCGTTTTCTTTTTTTTTTGAAATTCATAATAGTATATTTTCATGATGTTGATAATAAAACTTTTCTAAATTGTTGTTAAAAAAATAGCATGCATTTCTTGTAAAAAAAATTTTTAATCATAGATTTAAGCCAATATTTGTTATCGCTATGTAGAGCAAGAAATGTTAGAAGAACTTATGGTATTCATATCGTTATTTGTGAATGACTTCGTAAGGTCAGAACGAGACAACTGTTATCTTATGTAATTTGTTATTCTATAGAATTAATATTAAAAATCTACATATATTAGTAGCAGCAGCCAAAGAAGCATGCATTTTGTTTTTTTGATATTTTGTTTATGAAGTTCTTGTTGTAGACGAATAATCAAGAACACAAGGACATATTGTCACAATCTACATAAGGTTTCCTAAAACTACAGAATTCTTTTTTCATTGTGAGAAACGTAAGAATACAGTCTTGTCTTCTGTTATATATAATACAAGATGAATAATCAAGCGAATTGAACATGAATAATGGATCCTCTTTTTACGAGCTGTAATATAGATTTTTATCAAATTACATCTGATTTCTTTATTCGTTAGAAGTTATTGAATCAAAGATGAAAATATTTTGGTGAATTTCTCATTAGCTAAATTTTTAATAGATATGATAAGGTGCAGATATTTCTCAAAATCGATACTTACTAGTTAATAGTCTTTGATCGATGGATTCTTAAATTTAAATGCTTGTTTCGAATAGAAACAATTCAAGGTTATGCAGATGAAAAGTTTAGAACCAAAGACTACAACTGAGTTTTTCTAGTCGAACGATACCATTCTGTGTAAAAATGCAATAACTCAAGTTCATATACATAGATTTCCTTTCAAAACGACTAGATATGAAGGTAGTCCGTTACAACCTTTAGATTGCAATGTAGTATGTTCAATTTTAATGCGGTAGATATTATGCTAACAACTTTCCTATCTCAAATTGCTAATTATCTATTCTCATGAGTTTATATTTTCTCACGCAATTCATCGATATAATTTGAAAAAGCTACTCTTAGAAAATTAATTGCCAATCGATATATTTCTATTTTTCTATTGTAGGAATTCATCCTTCTCCTTCATTTTATCGCATTCAAAACCTGTTTTTTTTGTTACTGTACATTGATTGTTTGTTTGTTCTTTTGTACTTTATGATTTGTTTCTTTTCTCTTGTATTGTCAAGCAAAATTATTTGCTGTGCAAATGATGTTCTATGTGATAATCAAAAGAAGACGAGAAAAAAAGACAGGCGCAAAGTTATATTCTGCAAAGACGAAAAAAGAAAAACGATAAATGTCATAACACCTATACGCATACATAAACACACAAACAGTGTCCGATCTACAAGACCGAACCGACAGGAGAGAAGAGTAATGACGAAAAAAAGATAAACAGGAATAGTAAATGTACATAAAAGAAAAAGAAAAGAAAAGAAAAACAAACAGACGAACATCTTATCCACTTTTTGCCGGTGTCACATATCTTGCTGTTGATGATTTATCGATTGATAACGACGACGTATCCATCATCGAATCATCATATTGCTCACCTTCGTCACTTTGTTTCTCTACTAAAAAAAAGACAAGCAAAACAAACAGTTGAGATTTTAATAAGAAAAATAAAATAAGAATTATTTACAATTTTCATCTTCATCATAATATGTTGCTTTAATACCATCGACAATATTTAAATGATCACGTTGTAAATGATCTTTCATTGATGAAACATGTAAAACGCATTTTCTACAATGTTTAAATTTTGATTGTATTGTACGTCCTTGATCGACTTTATTAAAATGCAATAATAAATGTTTATAAGCTAATGTTCCATTAAGTATAGTCGATGAATTTGTTATAAATGGTAATTCAATACCAATAAAACAATACGGACAAAAGAAATATCTTGTACTTTTATGTACTTCATCAATATGATAAATCATATCGGCTTGCATTGATGTACGAAATGAACATACTTCACAAAAATATGGCATTTCTAAACCACAATGACATAAATTTAAATGTGCGATTAATTCTAATAATGATGTATGACGTTGTTCACATATACGACAACGATATTCATTCATTTCAAGCATATGTTTATCATCGATATGTATAGCAAGAAAGTATGGATTGGAAAATTCGGATTGACAATGTGAACATTTTGTATTAATTTGTTCAAATGGTGAATTTGTATTTGGTTGAAATTGTTGCTCATTGTTGTTGTTGTTATTATTATTATTATTATTGTTGTTTTGTTGTTGATCAAAATGTTGACAAAGATGTGTAATTAATTGAATATTATTATCAAATAGAAGATTTTCACACATAGGACACTAAAATAATCTTGTACATGTTAATTATGAAATGAAAGATTTAATATATATTTTTCTAAATTAAATCGGTCTATTTACTTGACTACGGAAATCACCATAATCGGATAATGGCAAATTTCGACCGGGTTTTTGACCATAATATTTCGATAGAGCTCGTTTATATGTGTGTTCTACAATGAAGAAAAGGAAAGAAAAAAAAACAAATGAGTCATTCAAATAAGAAGAACACGTACCGAGCTCAACTTCAAGACCTTCTTCTATTAAATAAAATAGAAGATTTATTTTTAAAAGATTAGAAAATTAACTATAAAATTCACCTCGAGTTCTAACAGTACCAGGCTTAAGACGAGGTAATGGTTGATCACGTGGATATTGTGTTGTAGCATTTGGTGCAAAAGCTGGTTGAAGAAATGGTATTGTTGCTTTACGTGTTGGTTCTGGTTTAACAAATTGCGTTTGATAAAATTGTCCACGATTTTGTCGTTGTTGATTATTATTTGTCTGGCGCTGTTCTTGTTGTTGGAAAGATACTGGTTGTCGAACATTTCGATACGAATTCGTATTATTATTAGCGGTGGTGGTGGTAGTGGTAGTAGTAGTATTATTATTATTACGTTGATAGTTTGATGAATAATTATTAACAGTTGAATTATTTCGTTTTGACCATGGTAAACGATCATCTTGCTGGCGATTAAGCCAATCACGATCACGTGTTGTATCATCATGATCATATTCGTCAGCATTCCAATCATCGTATTCCTCAAATTCATTTGGATCATCTTCAACATAATTTGAACGATAGTTTGAACGACGTGCTATCGAATTATTCATCGGTGTTGAGACTGTTGCTGTTGTCGATGATGGTTCACGTGGATGTATACGAGGACGACCAACAGGATTACGTGGCTTTGGTGTTGTACCGTTAGTTGTATCTGTTCGATCGAGAGCCTAATTTAAAGCAAATCAAAGAATAATAGATAGTTAAATAGAATTCGAAATATTTTATTTACTTTAACAGGACAATGTACTAATTGTGCTTCAGTTAATTGTTCTTCCATACAATTCATATTTAATTCCATATCAATTGATTGTTTTGAGTCATTCAATATTTGCTTATTTTCATCAAAATTTTCACGCGTTGGCGATGGTGAAAGCATTTGTGGTTCATGAGAATATTGCTTATTGTTATTATTATTTCTATAAGGTGTTTGCATGCGTTTATTATTCGTATTATTATTATTATTATTATTATTGTTGTTGTTGTTGTTGTTGATGCTGCTGCTACTGCTGCTGTTATTAGTCATTGGTGCTGTTTGTTTAGCACGTATGCTAGCCATATCAGATCGAAAACGTTTTGCAGGTGAGTTCGAATCAATTAAATTATTTTTATCCATAAGTGAACGTGAATATGTTGTAAAAAGGGATGGTAGAGCATCGGGACGCAATGTGGTTGGTCCTTCAAAATCATTTTGAGTAAAATGTTCTCGGCAAACTTTAAATGTTGAAGTTGATGCTGATACTGGGATATTTTCATAACCACATGCGTCAAGCCATTTACGAGCTATTGTAGGATCACGTGGTATTTTATATAATTGTACACGATGGCGACGTGCAACATAATTATGTGCACAGCCTTCTACGTGACAACGACTCGATGCTTTACTTTCGAACTAAAATTCATAGTAAAATATTTATAACATGAAAATTATTCACAAGAAAATCTCTCCAATTTATAAATCATTTCCAAGACAAAATTACATGCATCATATAGATTTCAATTGTAATCGATAAAAAAAGAAAGTTTCAGATCTCATACTATTCTTTTAGCTTGATATACAAGCACAAAAATCTATCAATTTAAAAGACACAAGCTTACCATCGTTAACTCGCACGATACAAATAATGAAGAAAAGATCTGAAATACTCACAAAAAATCTTTTGTTGTTAAGGATTATATGGATGAAAATTTAGAAATCAGCTTTTTATTAAATAATACTGTAAAACTGTGATCTATTCATAATTATGAGATAAAAACAGGCACTCTTTTCTGGGTATTCATAACTCAATTGAATCTATATAATGCACATAATCTCTAAATTGAAATCAATTTCTTGATTTGACTAGTTTCCTTGTCAATCTTATTTTGTACAAAAAGTTTTCTTACACTCTCATGTTGATTTAATGCTGGTTTATTCACAATAAATGATGATTGATTTTTAATATTTGTATTATCATTTTGTTCTTGTGGAGAATTACTAGATGTTTGTGTTGGTGCTAAACGTGTTTTAACATGACCACTTTCAAGATTCATTTTTAATATTGGTTCTAATGTTCTACCATCTAAATCAGGATTACTTGTGTGAAAAGTAATATTAGTTTTTTTAATAGATTTATTTGACTCTTGTAATTTATCTTGATATGCAATCATTTTATAGAAAACTTCTAAATCAAATAATGTTGGTAATGACTTTGGCTTAAGTACTTTAGTATTATTTCCAACATAATCAAAACATGGTTCTTCAAAATGCTGTTCACAAATACGATGCGTATGAGATGGTGTCAAATCAGTACGCATCGTATTTTTGTACCAGGCTGCTGCAATACTTGTAATATGCACTGGTACAGCAAAATATTGTACAGATGGATTTGTTTGAATTCCGTTTGGACATCCTTGTACAATACAAATTGGTTCATTATTATTAAAATGTGCCCTAAGATGATAATGAAAATATTCGTTTTATTTTTACTTAATGGTAACTAAAGGCGGCGACCATTTCGACTTACATCCCACCTCGTTGTTGCTACTTCGTTACAACAACGAATAGTAAATTAGAACTAGCAGTGGACACTGGCGTGCTCCGTCGGTGATGCAGAAGCGGCGGCGCAAGGGAAATATGCAACGATGGGGGAATGAATGGCGACACCAATATAGAGGCACTGATACGTCGAGTAAATGTGGATGTTAAACGGCGACGAGGGGACGACGACGATAGACACTCGTACACAGAGCAGAATGAAAGAAATAGAAAAAAAGAGAGGAAAAAAAGAGAAACAAATAAGCAGACGAACAAGAACAACACGATTTTTCTTCTCGCATTTTTTTCTTTTTGCGTTCTTCTGAATTGAGCTGAGAGAAATAATGATGTCGAACTAACGGACGGACGCGTTTAGGTACAAACAAAGCTATTGTGTGAACTTTATATCATACATCGTTATACTGAAGATCATAAACTAACTAATTAAAGTATGGTTTAATCAATGTTTATTGGTTAAATAAAACCAACGAAGAAATCGCTCAAATGATTTTTTTTTGCCATCTAGACGTCGGATTGACAAAAGCAAAAAGAGCAATCTCATGTGATATGTGTATTTTAAGATAAGAATCGAAATAAACAACACAAAAAAAATTGTGTTCCTGCGAAAAAAACAACATGGCCGCATATGTATTATTCGTTATCAATTGATATCGAGTCAAAATATTTAACATAGTTCAGTAGTAGTGGAACAATATAGTCAGGCATGATTGTTCGTAACCAATTGAGAAATAAAGTTTCATTTCTATCAAATAATTGATAGACGCTGAGAAGAGTTTGCTTCGTTAGATGATTGCATTCAAGAATTCGACAACATTCTTCATTGATACAGTCGTTAGTGGATTTCGATGATGATTTGAATAAATTAAAAACACGACGAAGCTTATCAAGAAAAGAACTCAATATTGTTGGCTTTGATAATGTAGATGTTTGAGAAGGATTTTTTTGTTGGGCAATTAATTCAGTCAGATTATTAATAGAAGTTTTTAAATCTTGAATGTTTTGATTTATGGGTAATATTGATGGGCTTCTTTTACGGTATTGTAGAGCATCTGATGGAGGGAAAAAAAATAATCATTAAGAAAACCTTAAGATCATAGAGATGTATTCATTAAATATTGTACTTGCAGATTTATAGTTATATTTCAATTCTTTTTCTGATTCCACGGACGAAAACGTTTGTTCAGTTATTTCACTTTCATTCATATGCGATAATGTTGAAAGAGATGAAGACGAGGCTTGATCATCAAAATCATGATTACGAATGTAATGACTGTTTGCATTTGTAGTTGAATCAAATCTTTTTCTTTTCTGTATCGGACTCAATCGACCGGATGACGATGAAATACTTCGTTTTATGCTTGGAGTTGAATTTATAGAATCATATCTTTTTGTATTCATCATTTTCTCATGGTTTTTCTTCTTTTTATAACATTGAATACGACAATCAACTTGAAGTTTACTTAGACAACATGTATCTGAAGTTTTTATTAATCCATTCTCTTTTACATCTGTGTCATGAGAAAGAAAATTATTGAATTTTGGATGAAGTAAATTTTTAGCATCACATGGACAACACGATGTACATGTTCGATGATTTGTTAAAGATTTATTTGAAAAAAATAGAGAGGAATTATTTTTATTTTCGTTGAACCAACTCATTCGAAAAAAGTTTTATTTTACAATTCAATAGAAAACAAATATATACATTATTGATATTTGGCGCTCTAACGATATCGAAACTAAGTAGCTAGACGTTTAACGATATTTCGATATGATCACGTTTATTTTTTTCATTCTGTATGTATTTGTGAAACAATCGATTAACGTATCGCCTATGTTTCGCTGTTAGATTATTAGTGATTTGAATTCTCTCTTTTAGATTAATTCGCTTGTTCATTTTTATGGCCCCAGGAGCGAAAAAACCACAACAAGGCCAACAAAATGGACAGAAAAAGAAAGGATATAATCCTTACAATAATAAATTTAAAAATCGATTTTGGAAAAAGAAAAAAAAAGATAATGAAAATTCCGAAAAACCGAATGATACAGGACCTCCTAATCAAAATAATTCTCATATAGAGCTTTCAAGTTCAATTAAAATTGTACAAACACCCATTAGTGAGTTGTCACATGAAAGGTTTGGTTTTGAAATTTTTGTTTTCTTTATCTAGCGACGTATATTGATGTTGGTGAACGACCAGCACGCTATCGTGGCTGGTCACTTTATTTTCCTGATACAGGTCTATTTTATGAATAGAATTTTGCGGCTACAGAAATAGATAAATGTTTTATTTTTCTAGACAAAGAATCTGATCCAAGTTATTTATCCGTTTGTCAATTATTTGAAGATTATTTTAAACGAATGAAAAATCAATATGATTTTGTATGTATATTAATTACAATTACAATTAGAATAGAATCGAAAATTTTTGATTTATTTTTCTAGTCTGAAATCGAACAAAAACAATCCTTTTCTATTAACTATCACGAAGTACTTGAAGACTCAGGTAACGAACATAGAGGAATGTGTATTTTTTTGTTCAACAATTGATAGTGTTTATGAAAATATCAAAACACTGTAAATCCATAATAATATAAAATCTACACATTTCTAATTAAATACGATGGATGTAAACAAGGAAATTTCTTCTTTAAATAGCTTTTCAAGATAAAAAGCCAACTTGGAGTTTATTCTTTTCTGATCAAAACGAAACAACCATGCGTGTCATTGGATTAGCCATGCATCAAGTATAGAATAAGGGTTTTATTTTGATGAAATAAGACGAAAATAAAATTGATTGGATTTTTTAGTGTATTATTGATGAACAAGAAGAAAAAGATCGAGTAGCTGCTAGTGAATGTCAGCATCCAACAGTACCGCTTATTGACCTTCCAATAATTCATGCACGTTTAGTTAATTTTACGCCAATGATTCGATTAAAAGATGTTAAAGCTCAAGCTTTTGGTTAAATATGTTTTATTTTACTTGTATCAAACAAAAATCATTGTCAATCATTTAGGTAAATTCGTATCGATTCGTGGTGTCGTTGTACGAGTAAGTAATTCTCAATGTTTGGTGATTCGCCTTGCATACGAATGTTCAACATGTCGACAAACATTTGGTGTAACATGTGAAAATGGTAAACATACAGAGCCAGAACGTTGTCCTACACCTGGTTGTAATGGCCGATCATTTGTTCAACAACGTTCTCATCCATTAACAACCATCATCGATTGGCAAACAATACGGTTTGAATGCTTTCTTTCTCTCATTAAAATTTTGATCGAAAAAGTATTTTCATATCTCTAGACTGCAAGAAGTTGCTTCAGAAGCATCACGAGCGCCTGGTCGTATTCCTCAAACAATTGAATGTGAACTGACAAATGACCTAGTTAATAGTGCTATTCCCGGCGATGTTGTAGTTGTTTCTGGTGTCGTAAAGTTAATGGTAGATGAAAATGGTATGAAACATGAAAATTTTGTTCCGTCAAAAATAGTAGTTAGAAACCATCACAAAATTAGAACGAGTTAGAGCAGTTCTTGGATCTAGTTCTGAGTCCTTAAAGGATCGATTATAGACCGTGAAAGATGTTTTTGATATCGAATCAAAGATAATGCTGAAAAAATACCATCTTTTTTCTTTTTCGTAGTTACATCGTGTGTAAGCATTTTTATTTGGAAGACATCATGCTAACAGTATTTTATTTTATTTTGAGGTGGTGGCGGTGGACGTAAACTATCGGATCAATCGCTACTTCAAGTTTATATTGATGTTAATTCAGTTGTTAATCAACGATTAAATACTTCTGATCCAGCCTCAGGCGGTAGCAGTTTAATGAATACAATGGACTTTTCTTTATTTGATTTATATGGTATTCAACAAATTCAACAGCAAAAAGATGTTCTAAAGTAAATCAAATCATCTTTATCAATAGATGATTTTTGACGTGGATTTATTTATTTATTTATTTATTCTTATGATGATAGACTTCTAGTTCATTCACTTTGTCCAAGTATATATGGACATGAACTGGTAAAAGCAGCATTATTAATGGCTTTATTTGGTGGATTAGTACGAGGCGAAGATAGTGCCGTAAGTTAGTAAAAAAATGAATTACAATGTTTGGTTTTTGTTCTTATTGGTTGTAGTCACATATTCCAATACGTTCTGATCCACATATATTAATTGTTGGTGATCCAGGTCTTGGCAAAAGTCAATTGCTACATGGTTGTGTTAATGTTGCACCACGAGGTAAATAAATAGAAACAATATTATCAATATTATTTTGATTTGTATTGAAATTAAAAACAAAATCTACAGGTGTATATGTCTGTGGTACAAGTTCGACTCAGTCTGGTCTTACAGTTACGTTACATAAAGATAAAGATGGAGAAATGATGCTCGATGCTGGCGCACTTGTTATGGCTCATCAAGGTTGCTGTTGTATTGATGAATTCGATAAAATGGTAACTCAACAGCAAGTATTACTTGAAGCTATGGAGCAACAATGTGTTTCTATTGCGAAAGGTGGTATTATGGCTAGTATACCAGCGCGAACTTGTGTTATTGCTGCTGCAAATCCAGTCGGTGGACATTATAATAAGGCAAAAACAGTATCGGAAAATTTAAAGTAATTCTTTTTTTATGTTCATATTTTTGAAAGATTCTTTTGTTTTTATTGGCTAAAGATTGAAAGGACCAATTTTGAGTCGGTTCGATCTTGTTTTTATTCTTATTGATCGAGCTGACGATGAACTTGACTATCGTTTATCTGAACATGTTCTTGCTCAACATAATCGTTCAGCTCGTTCATCACATAATAATACAACAATGAGTTTAAATCGAACAGTGAACGAAGGTGCAGCTGCTGCAAATGGCAACGGACGAAAACCTTCATCGAAAACTGATGATGACATTCCATTGCGTGAAGAATTACGTCTCAAACCTGGTGAGATCATTGAGCCAGTGGGTCCAAGTCTTTTACAAAAAGTAAAACAATCTTAGTTATGAATTTATATAACATATGATTTATTACTATAGTATATTGCTTATGCACGTCGATATGTTAAACCTCGTCTTACACGACCAGCAATTGATATTCTGAAAAAATTTTACTTTCATTTACGTATTGCTCATCAACGTAATGGAACCACTCCCATTACTTTACGCCAACTCGAATCATTAATGCGTCTAACTGAAGCAAGTGAATATGACTGTCGATATTCAATTCGTTTAGCTTTTTGATGACACAATAGAGATATACCTTATAAATGCTTTTACTGATAAATATGTGCTTCGCAAAGTACAAGATAAGTGCATTTCGTCACTTCATAGTCTTGTTTAAATTTGTAAATGTAATTTTAATGCGTGCCATCCGAAGTTATAGAGTAAAATATTGATCTGTAGAGATCTAAGAATCTAAATTCAAATATTATAAAGGAAACTTTCAGATTTTTCATTAGTTAAATTATTCGGTGTGTTTTCGATATCCAAAAATAAAACACATGCCATATATTTTAACTAATTACTTATAGATATACTATGTCCATCATTCTAACTCCTATATCGATCCGAACAAGTACAATTGCTCACGACTAAAAAGTTGTGCATAAATCTAATATTAAACTATGTCGTACATAAAAAATTTGAAATGAGTTTTCATATTCTTCACTCTCGAATACTAATTGATTTACTGGATCCTAATGTGTAAATATCCCTGATATGTTACAGATGGACAAAAGAAAATTCCCGTTTCGAGAGTCTACGATTACAATCTAGTGAAAACTGTTTCAATTGCTGGTACGAAAGTATTTTCAATATATTTTTAGGCTCGTGCTAAACTTGAGCTACGTGAAGAATGTACAGAATTAGATGCTCTTGATGTTGTACAAATCATGAGAGCTAGTATGCTCGATACATATACAGATGAAAATGGTCAACTTGATTTTTCACGATTACAACATGGCTCGGGAATGAGCCGAGCATCTGAAGTTTGTGTTCATTCGATCGTTTTCTTCACTATTAATTAAAACTAACTCTGTTTTTGTATTTAGGTTAAGAAACTGATGAATGCTATTCGATGTGTTACGGAAAAAAAGAAAAATCCTCACTTTTCATTAGCTGAACTTAAACAAATAGCAATAGTAAGTATTATTTTATTAACGACGAGTGGATAGTTGTAGAAACTGATTTTTGTTAATATATAGGATATTAAAATTAATATGGATAGATTCGACGAACTATTAATAAAACTAAACGATAATGGATATTTACTGAAAAAAGGTCATAATTTATATCAAATTAGTTTACTTGAATAGAAATAATTTATTTTATTTTTAAAACTTTTGTTTATTGTATTTTGTATATTTGTGTCATTAGTGAAATATAATTATTGTGAGGTTTTTTATTGTACGGTGTTTCTTTTTCATGTATAACATGTTTTATAAAAATAGTAGATATAAATACGAAATATTCATTAAAGTAAAGAGAAATGTTCGATTCTTCTATTCATAGCACCACTGCAAACAATCTGAATGCTTCGCAAATAAAAGCTTTCATAAATCTGAATTTATTTTATTAACCAGTGACTTTTTTTCTCTATTCAATGTTTCACAGTTCGCATGAAAATATCATACCATGCAGTTTTTCACAGAGAGTATAATTTCGCAAGTCAATATTTCGATGTAGGGTAGTGCTTGACGAATAAATATACTTGAGAAATGAAAACCAAGCCGCAAAAAAATATAAGAACATATTTGATCATGCTTAGATCCAATCGAATTGTTTCGATGAGACCGATCATAAGAAAAACAAAAAAATAATTTCTTAACTGTTTTCGTGAAAGCATATTGCATTATTCATTTTCAATGGCTTCCATTATAGACTGAGAAACTGTGTACAAGCAGAAAGATAAATTTGCAGGCTTCGTCTTGGTGTTATATACGAAAAGGCAATAACAAGTTAAAAAAAACAACATAATATAATTCGAATAATTTTTATTGATCTTAAAATTTTTTGTTTTTTCTCAAGCATTTTCTATATATTTCAAAGGCGTGGCTTTAAAAAATTCGAAGAGAAACGTATTTGTAATTCTTTTGAATATAAATATAAAATCAATAGACATAGTAAATCTGTTCATGGTCACAGAAAATCGAAGCTCTCTTTGCTGCATAATCAATGACAAAGAAAAACACTCACACCCACCATGGTGCGTTTAGAGGATAAAAAAAGAGCGTGGTAAAAATTATTATGTTAGTAAATTGTGCGGTGTAAATGTCAATAATATATATAACTATTGAATAGTAGGTCCTAAAGCTTGGAGTTATACGTGTCTTTTTTCCCCGCCAATAAGGGAAAGCCAAAATGCTGATTTCAACTTCCAATTGGTGGTATTATTTATTTTATTTTGAAGGGTCTAGTCACTAGACTCTAGTGATTAAACTTTCAAGAAAAAAATCTCTTCAAATGGCTTACTATTCAGATAATAAAAAAGTGTTTTTCTGACATTTGTCTCGTCATTCTTAAATAGAAAGATTCCATTAGATGACTAATGCGCTGATGTAAAAAAGCTCTGCATGCGACCTTGAATTCATGTTTTTACTTGAGGAGTTTTATTTCTCCTTCTTCTTATTTTGCCAATTACACTCGTTACTCTACGTCAGCATTCTGTTGACGGTTGGTTACCGCACAAACTTTCATATTTGAATAAAAAAATCTTCCTTCATAAACCTCACACTTTTCTACGTTAATCGAGTTCGCTATATATCTGATTCCGTAATTTAAATGGGAAAAAATTAAATTTTCATTCATATCAAATATCCTCTTCTCCTATTTGGCATCGAAGAAAAAGAAACTATACCGCAAACAAATAAATATTAATAGTAACTGATCAAATACACCTAAGAATACTAATAACAGACTGATAAATATTTGATCATATTCTGTTTTTCATTCGTTTGAATTTCAGTCGAACAACAAGATTCATTTATTGATTTGAAAGTTGATTAAAGATTAAAATATTAAAAAAAGTTCTTTGAAAATCATGTATCGAGCACAATCTGCTGTCCATCATGAAACGGGCAGACCATCTTCTGAAGCGAACACATTATCTTCTGGAACGAATAGATTATCCTATGATGTTGATGCTCATGAAAAAGCAATTTATCGTCTTCAAGCACAAAATGATCAACAACGAACACAATTTATTATTGATACATTTTCAAAGTTTTTCCAAGCTGGCATTCGTGAAAATCCAACTGCATTTCGTGGTCGTTTTCGTAAAATGGCTTCTTCACCGTTTAAATTCTATCGTGGATCAGCAATTTTATTTTATCAAGATTTGAAAACCGATCAAGATCGATTTATTGCAAGAAATAAGGCTGCAGGGCAAGTCTTTATTCATGTAAATAATAAATAAATCAAAACAAAACGAAAAAAGAAATCAATAAATACTAAATAATTTGCTTTATATTTATTTACAGGGTGATTTACATGCAGAAAATTTTGGTACATATTTAGATAATCATGGTATTCTTAATTTTGATGTAAACGATTTCGATGAAGGTTATGTTGGTCCGTTTACGTGGGATGTTAAACGTTTATTAGCGTCGCTGAATTTAGTATGCTACGAGAAAGGCTTTTCAGATAAAGAAATCGAACATACTCTTATTGTTTGTGTTGAAGAATATTTAAAACAAGTTTATGACTTTTGCCGACATCAAAAAGAACATTTCGCATTAACATTACAAAATACATCTGGCAAAATTAAAACACTATTAAATGAAACTCGCATTAAATCTCATGTTGCACATTTGGACTCCATGACATCGATCGAAAATTATGATCGAAAATTTATACGATCTAAAGAAATGAAAGATATTGATGTTAATTTACGTGACGATTTAATGCGTGCTTTTAGAAAATATTTAGAGACAGTGCCCGAATCGAAAAAAACCGCTCGTAAAAGTGAAAACAATCAATTCACATATAGAGTCAAAGATATTGTAGCACGTTCATCGCCTGGTATTGGATCAGCTGGGAAAACGTCGTATTCATTTCTCATCGAAGGACGATCGGAAACACTTGAAAACGATGTCATACTTTATATGAAACCAGCACAGAAATCTGCTGTTTCCTATGTTGTACGAAATCCAACTATAGAAGAATATTTTAAACATGACGGTTTACGAACAGTTTTATGCTCGTATGCAATGCAAGCATCTACACCTAAATGGTTAGGTTATACAACATTAGGTACAGTGCCATGTTTAGTTGATGAAGCTACAGCACATTCAGAAGATCTCGATTGGTCTGAGATTCAGGAATTTAAAGATGTTGTTGAAGTTGTTCAATATCTTGGACGAGCTACGGGTAAAAACCTATCACTTATTTGGTTTTTATTTCGCAAAATAAAGTTTATATTCTTTTTCCTTTTTTTTAAGCAAAAATTCATTGTGTAGCTGATGCGGATTGTGTAAATAGACCGAAAGATGTATCAAACTTACCATTTTCAATTATACCATTACACACTGAAAAAACTATACGTGATGCTGTTGCAGGACGTGATGATGACTTTATTCAAGATATGGTAGAATTTGGCATGGTAAGAACGTTAGCTATCGGGTTTTTTTCGTTGCAAAGAAATCATCCAAAATTTTAATTTTAGGTTTATGGTGAACAAGTACGACGTGATCATCATCTATTTTTTGAAGCATTTCGTAATAATCGAATTCCCGGCCTCTAACAAAAAATGATGTGACCTTTTAAAACTTTTTATAGCTGTTTGAAATATATTATTATATAGATCGTTTTAATTTTTTAATACTAATTAAAATGAAATAGCTCGTTCGTTTTGTAATTAGCAATATTGAGCAAAACAGAGAATATTATACGAAGGAGAATTTGATGAGATTTTGCTTAACCAACTAATCTTTGTGACATAAAAATTCTATTCATCTACAGAAGTTTTGCTTATCATAAAACCAACTACAAAAAAGTAAATATTATCATGAAAACAGGTTTGACTTTCTCTATGTAAGAGAGACCGTAGTTTTACATCAAATAATTGAATGATATGTAATATAACGTCACTATTTGAGTCGTTTCTAGCTAATGACGTACATTATTAAGGTCCTCATTAAATTTATACTACGCATCTGACTCTCGAAAATAATCATTAAGCTGTTTTGTTTGCATCATTTTCACTATTACTTGTTGCTCTGCTCGATTAGACTATGGAAATGCTTAAGCTACATCCGCTTAAGCATATTCAACTCAAGGTTAATACAAATAAATGAGGAAACATCGGATTCGCATCCGATTGTTATGTCTACTGCAAAAACTGAGTCAATTTATAGATGTTGTGAATAATATTATAATGAGGTTTTTCAAATGAAAATAAGTGAATATTTAACAGACTAAAATAGACGACAACTAGTGTAAGTAGTAGTTTTACTATNGTGAATAATTCTAAGAAAAAAATCTCTGTACCCTCCTCCCCCCCTCAGGGATGGTCTGGTCAATACTGAGAATTTTTTCGATAACTCAGCCATTTCTTGACGGATCCTTCTCATCTTCGAACTCAACTGAAATATTAATGAGATCATTATGTCTACAAAATTTCATGACAATTGGGCGAGACTTTCAAAGGTTATCGTGTTAACGACCGGACGGACACACTGACCGAATCTAGAGTGTACTCACTTTTTTTGAGTACACAGCAAGGTTTTTACCGAGACTACTCTTCGAGTAAGCAATTTGGTTATATATTTCTAGAGTGATTTCTATTGAACTAATCAATTTTGACTTGAATAGGTCACGTTCGACGCTCTATGGGTCTGAGTACATTATTTCATTTAGGTATTGATTTATACGAAGCTTATGATGATGGTGTATTCGATAACTTTTTTCTCAATGATATGATGGTTTCTTCGATTAAAATTCATGATTTCCAACGCTACCGTCTCTATATAGTAAAACTACTACTTACACTAGTTGTCGTCTATTTTAGTCTGTTAAATATTCACTTATTTTCATTTGAAAAACCTCATTATAATATTATTCACCATTTAATAAAACGAAAAATCAACGGACTTCTCCATTTAATATTCTATCAATTGAACTATAAATCTAATAAATAAATTTTTTATATATCGCTTTTATGTAGAGAGTCATATAAGCTAGAAAAAAATGCAAGATATTCAATAAGTTAAAAAGCTTTTCTTTTGTAACGATCAACAAATGAATTTTGGATTTTTTTCCTATGAATATTTCATGTTCACCTGTATGAATCAGATTTTGAAAGATGCATTAATATTTCTTTTATCGCATTCAGTTATATTGAATGCACAATAATAAAAGAATAATTGTTGCTCTTTATTCATTAGCGAATGTCCTAATTGATGATAACTTGAGTAGAAAACAAGGAAATCTATGATGCCACGAGAAAGACTACTTTGACTTGCTTGAACCAATCTCGGGAACGTTTCTAATATTCAGACAGCGCAAGAAACACTGCCATATATGGTGTAAATTTTTCTTTATTATAATCAACAATATTCAATGTTATCGCTTGTGACCGCATATAATGAAGAATGACACATAGGAAATTATATTTTTTGAAGATGTTTTCATGTGTAATTTTTTGGTAACAAATTCAAAGAACAAGATTATTTTTAGTACAAAGCAAAAAATAACTCTTCTGTTTTCATCGTGCAGAAAAGTGTGTTCTACTCATTTGAATCATATTTTTCTCAAGAAAAAATAAACACAAGGAAAATATGTGATGTGATTATATAATTTAGCACGATGTGAAACCTTGCATTATACGACTAATGGCGAAGCACGACTTCCTGTCTCTTTAATGTTAATCCAATCGAAAGGGAATTTTTCGATTTCGATTTCCGTTTTCATAAGACTTTCCAAAATCTTATTACTATTTCATATGTTATGCTTGAGAAATATATCACTACCAAGTACTAGTTTCTTATGTGACCACATTTTGTGTTCTTTGACACGCATTGAAGTAAAAGAAGAAATTAATTTACCATAAGAACTATTGTCGATTAATTACCTAAGACTAATAACATTTTAGATGAATACATTTATTGATATTCCCGAAGATAAGACGATAAATCTTCAAGGTTATTATTCACATATTTCTCGTAGGGTACTACTTTCTATGCTATTTTTCTAGGCCTAAATTCTTCTCAACACTTTAGTTAACATTTATAATTCATACATCACTCATATTGCCAACAATACTGACCTGTTCTTTTCTTCCTTTGCTTCAAATTGTCGTCTAACACTATCAGGAGGAAAAAAGGGAAAATATTTTTTCTATTCTTCCTCACGTAATTTTCTCTCTCTCTCTATGCCTTTCGTTCTTACTGGCATCTTTATTTCTTTCAGAACTTACTTTTATATCTGGTGGCAACAAGCGAAACTAAACAAAAAGAGAACTAACAAATGTTGTCTTCAACGGACTCCTTTATTGTTACTCCAACTGATCAAGTTAGTGTAACTGTGGTTCGAAAATCGGATGGCCATTCAATAACTTTCGTATTGGACGAAAAAACTCATGTACATGATTTAAAAAAGGAGTTAAGAATAAGATTAAAACCTAAATTTGAACAAGGATGTCGTCTTATTTTCCGTGACAAAGTGCTCAAAGGCAAACATTCACTTAGACACTATGGCATTAAGAAAGGCGTCAATGATCAAGCAATATCCAGTATGTTTAAATTTTTTTATTCTTATTTATATTAAATTTGACCTATTTTTATTCTATTTTAGTGGATGATACGAAAGATTGGAAATCATCATCATCATCATCAGATTCAGAACAAGAAAAATGAACTTATTATTTTGAAATTCAAATGAACATTCTTATTCAAGCTAGATTTGTGCAAAATAAATATATATATACATATATGTAAAGATTTCTCGTAGTTAGAATAAAATAAAATGCCAAATCAATTTGTCTCTCTCTCTCTCTCTCTCTCTTGCTATGTATATATATATATATATATATTAATTATGTAAATAGAAAAGAGTTTTATATGATTCATGACCAATTAATTATTAATTTCGGAAGTACTACCAGTCTAAACAAATTTTTTTTTCGAATATTTAATGATAACAAAAAAAATGATTGATTGATTATTATGAAAATATACTTAGAGAATATAACAGAAAACAAGCAACCATTTCATCTATGATTGCTTTGCATGATGCATGATTCGTTCTGTTATTATCCAAATACGGTTTAAGAGAAATGAAAGGCGAAGCGGTTCTATTGCTGATATTAGAAAATAAACACCATTAATAGCGATTCTAGTTTATGTTTATTGATAGAGATAGAGCTCAAACATGAACATTTTTTATTGCTAATTTCAAAGCCTTCTATTTTTTTCCAACTTTTAAATCCTAATAAAACTCATCTTTGTAGAAGGCACTGCATGCTGCCACATAGAATATAAATTGATGGTTTCGCATTTGATCGCATTGTTACTAGATTCGCTCAATCTTAAAGAGAGAAAATGCTCTCTCACAAATAATATTTATCAAATCAAGTCACCGAGAATTTCGCTTCACATTTCCAATAATAGTGTTTTCCTACTGTAAATAGCACGAATAAATAAATAAATAATAGTGTAAAGCACTATGACCTCACTGTTGAGTCATAGTAACACAATTAGTTTTTTCCCCGTATGCAATAGTATTTATACGACATAGAGTAATATTTGAGGATGAAATTCTAATTTCTTTGTTTCTTATTTGATCTTTCTGATAGGAATTCAAACTATGAGTACAAAAATGTCTTATAATGGCGCGACAATTTCAATAAAAGGGATTTATTTTCACTCAGCTTTGTTTTACTAATCACTAGGATTAAAATCTGCACATTGAGCATAATAAAATATTTTCTACTGCAATACTCAATCAATTCCTTATACTACTTTAACGTTAGCAGTATTATATTATTGTATATAGCGATGTTTACTTTTGAGTTGAGAATTAATATAGAGACGAAAGAAACGACGATCATCATTTGTTCCCGTTTGCTCGAAACTCCGAGTAATGATACTCATTTTATGGAGCAACAGTAGTTCACCCGTATGGATTTCGCCAATTGTACTTTCGTCATCGACAAAAATCATTTGGATATCCGACAAGTTCATGAGTACTCAATAACCGTTGTCCCATATTGACATGATCCAGTACATGCCTTTAGCACTAGGAAACTTTTCGGGTCATAGACTGCTAATATTGGCGAATTTCTGCTTCACTTGCGTTCATATACTCCTCTGGACGTTCGTCATTTGTTATGGAATTGCTGGCTTGATATTTTATCTTATAATAAGCAACGGAAATCAGCCTCTCTCTTAATATCCTCTTCATAGTTATCCATCATGATGTATCACTCACGCGACAGCATTGATATTCATTTTTTTATTTGTATCTATTTTGTAATTATATATATTTGAAAATTACACTACTTATATATTATTATCCAAGAATGCAATCATAATATAGATAAATATCGCAGTAAAATTGACATTCTGCGCTGGTTTTTTACTATTCGGTACTCAATCTGAAAAGTTGTGCGCAAAACGTGTGCATAAGCGGACTAGAGTCAGATCATTTTTCATCATTATGCACAATCGTATCCAGTCATAAGAATTTATCAAAAATTCAATAGGATGAAAACTGAATCCACATTATATATGACAGCAAAAATTTTCAGCTAACATGCAAAATCGTTTTATTACTTCATCGGTTGTATTTTACGTTATTATTTTTCTGCTTGAGAATATTTTTCTCGGATATTAATGAATACTTCATTAAAATACAATACTATTTCTAGTAAATTAATCATGAATACTTATAGGAAACATTGACATCTGAGCGTTCTACTAGCAAAAGTTACTAAGAACGCTAGTGAATCCGTGAAGAGTTAATTATCTCTATCTTCACGCAATTGTTTATTAAAAAAATGTCGCGCATCCGAAAAGGATTTATACAATATTTGATGAAACATTTATTACGTTAATGAAACCTTGTTTATGTTTTAATATCCTGCTTTTTTTACTCTATAGTCTATGCAGCGATCTTACTAATCATTGAGAGAGTGAACGTTATTGAAGACTTTTTTTATAGTTTCAATAGGTTTTTAATGTTTAAGCATATGCAGAGTAGTTTATATTGAAACGCATGCCTTCAAATTAGCATTCTAATATTAAGTCAATTTTAATTCTAATTTTCCTTGAAAACTTCATAGCAATTAAATTAATAGTATAATTATCTTAAGATCTTTTCTTTATTAAAAGAACTTTTCACAGTTTCAACCATGATTAGCTTAGCGAGAAGTATTTTTCTTTTGATTTTCAACTTTAAACGATTGTGTGGTGGTTTGTTGCATGTCAGCTTTATCAAGAATTCGTGCCTTTTGAATATCGGTGTCGTCAACTTCAGGTTTGTTTGCTTGTAGCAATGCAGCTGATCCTTCTGGACTATCTAAGCCATGTTGCTGATTCAAACCGTCATTTATATAAGCTTTCATTTGAAATTCGGATGTTTGCATTATGAGAATAATTGTTGATGATATTTGCCGAATTGAAAATTGGCGCTCAACCACTTTCATTAGAATTTATTTTATCTTTTTAATTAGACTAAAAAAATATCACCAACATCACGAAGATATTTTTTCCGAATGAGAAATCTTGAGATGATTTCGATGTTTTATAGCTTTAAGTTAATACACGTATTATCAAGAAGAAAAGGTATTAAATTGAATTGTAAGTGCGTACTCGAACTATCATTGAATAAGTGTCACAGAGTTCTTTTTTTTTTATAGAATACGTAAAAAAAAATAAAATATTCACAGCACGAGAATGCGTGCGATCTAAAATATTCTACGTTATAAATTGGTTGAAGTTATCGAGTGTAGTATGAAAGAAAAAAAGAAAAAAATTAACTAATATGTAATGTTCGATTTATGTTAGCACATCTGCTGCCACTTTCTGAGACCAAAAGGGATCAGTCACATTTTTCTAATAGCTTTTGTAGCTTCTTATTGTCTGCAACATAGTAAAAATAATATTAGAAAAAGCTTCTCTTCAAATTCATTTGAGAGTTGCACTGCGAGTAAACATATAAATGACGTATGAACTTGGGCATGGTAATCACAAAAACAGCTCTGTTGGAAAATAGAAAAAAAATTCGATAATATGATCCGTGAAAAAGTCATACGAGCTGTGGGAAAATAACGCTTTTGTTAAAAGAAAGACTAATAATTATCTGGATCAATGACGCCCGAGGCCTTGATTACAATCATATAAACAAAGTTCGTCGTTCATTGTAATTTAGTGGTGCAGCTTTGATCTCTTCAGGTCATACACTTGATATGCATACTCGAATTTACCGTCCGAACGATATTCTTCAGAACACTGTAGTACAATTAGTAATGCACTTATATTACATGGTTGTAATCAGTAATTTGAGCTTCTCTCGAACTATCTGAGATGTTTTTCAGATGAAAATTTTTAAGAATGATGATCACTGAAAACAGTGACGGATCCAGAAATTTTTAGAGGGCGCGGCGCTTTCTAAATTATATAGTACGACGCAGAGAAATGTTTTTCGAAAATATATAAATCAAAGTACTACAGTTTTCTTTCCATTGCTTATTTAATTTTTCCGCAATATATCTATAATTTCATGGAACAAACAACTCGACGACTGAACTTAGCGAATTCATCGATGCAAATTAGTTATAATTAACCAGATTTTCTAATTACTTATTGTCATGATTTTTTGTGGAACTTTTATTGTTAAACGAAAACAGTTTTCGAACGTTTGCACACCAACATCTTGTGGTTTATTTTCTTATTGAAAGGTATGATTTGGTGAATACAAGAATCACAGAAACATTTCGGGTAGCACTTTAAAAAAGACAGAAATGAAGCTGAAAACGAACAAACGCTATTTATACTTTTTGATTTACTACTTACGTAATATTCAAGATGATGACAATCAATTATAGTTTTCCGATTCCCTTCGGTTATTCATTTTATTTTCGACCTTCCAATAATATGTAAGCCTTTAAAAATATGTCGTTGTCCCG